>JXSR01S073697.1:30918-45134 GCA_000969725.1 Ophiothrix spiculata | reverse complement strand
CACCCCCTTAACAGGCAATGCAGTGACCATTATGACCGAGTTGTAGTATCGTCCTAGTTCGATCCATAGAAACTGTGTTCTTTGGAGGACACAAACCAATATAAAAGTACTAAAAAATCTCTTTAAAGGGAAACCAGCACCAAATTTATTAAAGGTCCCTAAGTCAATATGTTCAACTTGTATCAGATAACAAAATACTGACACTAGGCCTATAGCAGGAAAGACCTTTAGTGCTTGTAGTGAGTAAAATGGACATTAGGTAAAGCCATAAAACAGTATTATTTGTAGTATTGTGCATATACGTGAATCAAAAGAAACAAGACATTTACGATTTAGGGCTTATATCAATAATCAAGGTCTAGGCCATCTTTAATCCCCGGGGGGCCACTCAGATTTGGAGCTGTACACAACCGCGTTCAGAAAAACGCGTGAAAAGGGTGCTTTTTTCACAGTCGGGCACGTTACGCGTTTAGGGGCGGAAAATCAAGCATTTTCGTAAAAAAGGGTGTGTTTTGAAAATCGTTTCTAACGCGTTTAGGGTCTCTTTCAAAATTCCATGTCCAACTTTCTCCGCACCCTTTGTATTAAAGAGTGAACTCCCCTGTTTGCCGTACCTGTTTGAAATCCCGATCAGATTTTGGGATTTCCTTATTTTCCGCTTTCGATACGAGACACTCTGGATACGAAAGTTAAGTACATGTTTCCAGATAATTGCAACATCATCGCAGTGGTCCACAGACGAGTGTCATCAAACCACGTGACGGTAAGCATTAAAACGTTGACTAGGCTTACATAAATTCAGCAAGAGACTAATGTCTAAATGTGTGCCAGGCGGTATAGGACACAATTAATAGAAGCTATAGTAAATTTAGAGACGAGGGAGTTCTAAAATTTAGGATATTTCTATCGGGTCACGTATTGAAGAAAATATTACAAAAATTGTATTTCTAAATTGTATTGTATAATGTCATTATTGTCAAATACTTCAAATGAGGGCGACAACGTTTGTCAAAATCACCTATTGGGTCATACACCCAGTTATGTTGTACATGCAAACTAAATTGAGTCATTTAGTCCAGTATACCGAACATTTCATAATCTATTCTACGGGTTTAAAACATTAAAGTTTCTAAAGCTCTCTTGTTATATCTTCAAATTTGACAGATGTATTATGGTACAATTAAAATTAAAACTTGTTTAGGGCGTAATTTTGTCAACTTGTTAAGGGTACTTAAAAAAAAAATCCAAAACAAATTTTCTAATTTTTTTAGCCCAGTTCCGCCTTTTTTCCATATACCATGCACAAATGTATATGAAAAATGAACAACATATTAACAACAAATTTCATCATAAGAAACATCTTCATGACTTTCAGTATTCCATTTTACGAATTAAAATGACGAATTACGTGACTAAATTAAATACTTATTAGTGGAAAATCAGCTCTTCATTTAATTAGTCATCCATCAAAATAATTAGTCATCCATCAAAATAAGGTTCAAAATGAGAGCTTTTGATTAGTGATTAGTCATTTTAAGTTGTTGTCGGAAATAAGTTAACGTTTATATTTGATATTAGCTATAGAAGAAGCTGAAATGAGCAAAAGTAATCTAAGATATCTGAAATTGTTACAAGTATCAGCTTCCGACATTACTTTTACTATTTTTCTTAAATTACATATAGTCCATATGGCAATGTGCCATGAACTCGCCCATTTTGCCGTTACAGGCCTTATTATTATTCATTGTATATGTCGCCAATTGATAATCAAACTTGGATATTTCACTTAAACTTCACTGAAATGTAACAAAAGTATATATTTTGAAAGCTAAAGCTGTAAGGAATCTAAATATGTGCATTGCATCTCGTTATATAGGGTGACCTTGAAAATATACAGGGTGAAACATTTATTTTTTGTTCTAAGTGAACTATAACTTCTGTGATGCAAATTTTTCAAGTGTTATTAGAAATCTTCTTATTACTCACATAATTTGGTGCAAGAACAGATCTGCTAACAGAGTGTGGGTAAAGTATTACTTAATGTACAGCGTTTTTAAAGTATAGGGTGTTCCAAAAAAACAAACATCTTGTTTCCAAATAAAACCATTTAAACTATAAAATAAATTAAGTTCAACCCTGTACACAAATATAGACTGCATTTTTGAATTCCTCATCAAATTACCTTTCAGAATATGTAAACATTGACCCGCTGGATAGGGTTAGAAATTAAAAAGTTACAGCAAAAATTGTGTTTGCTGTTCTTCAGCAATGCTTCGTATGTGAGATCTAGGAAAACGTGCATTCTACAGATACAAAATGGACCTTAAGTTCCATTAGTCTTTCAAATTATGTCTTTGAGCACATTTAAATTTGAAAAGGATAATTTCCTGGTCATTTTGATACCAAATTTAATGCAGTATGTTGACATTTGGCAAAGTTATTCATAATTTAGCATATTTAATGACAAGAAATGTTACTATCCCATAGAGTTTGTACAGGGCGGCACTGCCTCCACGGCACCGACTCCACCGCCACCCGTGTCTGGCAAGATTCAATTACATGGCTTTTCCCTCCTGTAAGTCCTACCTTTATGAAACTTTGCAGTTTTGTTATTTAGAGTTTCAGCTTTAACATGACACCAAATATAAGCTCATAGCATATGTGGTTTTGAAATTACATCACATTATTTGCCTGTAAGTGCAAGAAAATGTAACATGGCCACCCTTTTTAGTGGGCGAGTTCATGACGCATGGCCATTTATGTTAGTATTCTTATATATCAATTTATTGACCAATTAAAATTTACAGTGAAAAGCAAACAACTTGGGAGGAAAATATACAACATTTTGAGAGAAAACAGGTTATAAAATGAAAGAAAAGACAAAAACAAAATAAACAAGTCATTGAAAAAACAAACAAAAAAACATACTTTCGCCATTTCTAGTCCGAGTGAGAATTGAAATATTTACCATGTTTACAAATCTACTAACTTTTGTATCGGCCAATTATTGTTGATTTTGTGGTAAGCATTAAATCTTTCAATAGTGATACCAACATGCATGGATGAAATGTTTTGAACAATAGTTCACATTATGGCATGAGTCATCTCCATCTGTTTGTGAAGTTAGTAAACCAGGTCGAACACTGAAATCACCAATTAAACATTTTGGGGAGCTCATTTTGAAAATTGTAGAAATCAGTGAAATCTGTTTCCAAATCTTCAAAGATAAAAGGTCCATCGCGCGTGATGAACTATAATTCCTTCCTGTGCTTTATAACAAATCTTACTGTCCAAGTATTAAAAGAACACAATCAAATAATAGGAAACATTCTGAGGGAGCACACCCCTTTAATGAGCACGTGTACACTCAGAGTAGATAAAGCGTCCGTCTCTAATTATAGTAGGCCTGGGACTAAAACCTGAGTACCCGCACGTCATGAGCTTACCCGGGTACAAAATCTGTGACACAATTCTGCACCTCACTCAAAATCTGCCGACGAAAAATCAAATTTTTTGAGAAATTGAGACATCGTATGGTCGTATATAGAATACCTGTCAAACTTCCCGTTCTTACATTGTAAATGCTCAATTATCATTACGGTCCGGGTACCCGACCGGAAAATATTAGTTGGGTACCCGTGTAAGAACTTACCCGGAAAGTCCCAGGCCTATACCTTATAGTAATTTACCTTCATTGCCTGTGGTATGCATGTTTGTAAAAACTCAATGTTGCAATATTGGCGCTGATACTAAAGCTGTGGCACACGTGTACACATTGCATTGCTTTTGCTCGTCAGAACGCCTAAATGTAGATCCTAAATGGCGTAATTGTTGAGTGCATGGTAAAAAATAAAACCCTATACCAAATGGCGGACCCAAGATGATGTAAATCACAGTGTAAATCACACCCTAAACAAGCCGTAACGGTGTCCCGGGGGCCGCTCTGGATGGCAATTGGTACTCGTGCTGGTCATAAAAATGGCGTAAAATGGTCTGATTTTGACCCACCATGCAGTGGCGTAAGGGTCAATTTTTCAATTTACGACACTCATTTGAGGATCGTGCTGTACAAGTTCTGCATAAAATTATCTTAAAACAAGGGAAAATAAGCATGGATCCATATTATACATGATCAAAAAACTTCAATTGTATACGGTTTAATGCCTAATGTGTAAGAAAAAGGTATTACAATTGTACACTATTGCGCCATTTTGGGTGTGATAAATTTCTATTCTCTTGCGCCATTAAAGGGTGTATTTTTCACTCCGTAATTACACCATTAACATGATTAATAATCTAATTTTGAGGTGCTCTGCCGAGCATGAATACCACTTTAGCTTTGGAGCGGTCCCCTCGGGAACGGTGTATGATTGTACTACATGTTTTTTTTACAAATGAGATAATATTAAAACATGTGCAATTGCTGTTTTTTTATTATTTTAAGGGGTTATGCTTATTTTCTTTTGATTTTAGACAATTTTATGCAGAACATGTACAGCATGACATAAAGTAAAAAATGATGCTAAAGGTGCGTTTACCGTTGTCACGACTTGGGGGTAACGACAAGCAAAGTAAACCCGCGCATTGCAGTTTTGAATTTTACGCCGGCTATCGTTTGCGTTAGCTACACACACTATCGTCACTATCAGTCGTCTTCAGTTACAACTTTTTAGTTGCAAATACGTTACCCTACGTCGAAACAAGTCGTCACAGTGTAAACGCACTGGTCATTAGTGGTAGAGGTATAGCTTTATTTTTAATGACGTTGACGTAAATTGCGCATTAGAAACCCTACCTCTATTTCCAAAAACGTATAGACCCCAATGATAGGTCAATTATATCGGACCCTTTTGCGACATTTTTTATGATGAGGACGAGTACCAATTGCCATCCAGAGCGGTCCCCCTGAGAAAAAATTCCAGCAATTTGACATGCGGATCACCAGAGTTTGAAATAAACCATAATGATTATGCGTACTTGAAGGAACAATTAGCCAACTCACTGTTTTTTTCCCTGAACCAAATCTCACATTGTGCTTAGAAATTTAAAAAAAAATTCTAACTACTTAGGGGGAAAATCCCCCTCAGACATCCCTTCCACTTCCACCTGTTTTGTTAATATTATACGCTTTTTATGATTTCCATAAAACGTTGGATTGTCGGCAAAAAAATACCTCAAAACCCCACCCATTGATGAAGGTCTTGGAACGCCACTGAATGTAGCGGCCCATTTTGTGTAGCGGCCCATTTTAAAATACTAGCGAAATTTTTCTAATTTTTTATAAAATTATCTCCCAAGAACTTCATTACAAGTTACGTTTTGAAAATGATTGCTCTCCGAGCTAAAATTGAACAGTGTCATTTTAGGTCACTTCAGTTCTCTATCTCCCTGGACTCAAATTCCAGATGTCGGGCCGCACACTCTTTACCAAAACCAATGTCGGATGTTCCCAATACTTAACTATTTGTCTGTCCAAATTAAATAGACCCTCGATTTTTAGAGGTTTTTTTATCAGTAAGGGGCGCACCATTAGATTTCCGGGGGGAAGCAGGAAGTTGGATTCGTTTTTGTTTTTTTCGCGTCCGATCGGGGGCGAATTTTTTCTAGGGAAATTATTGTTTTTCAACAAAGTGCATTTTAAAGAAGTTGGCTTTTGATATAAATAAATGACAATTGTGGCAAAAATTGATGGAACATATCTATATGATTTGAAAAAGCATAAACATAAAATCATATTGGGCCAAGAGGAGACAAACAACATTTCTCTCACAAGTTTTCTTCAAACTTGAAATTTACTGGAAAAAATCCAAAAAAATACCTCTTTCTTTTAAGAATATCGAATAGTTCCCAATTATGTAAACTTGACTTCGCCCTACATTCTTATCTTACCAACCGATAAATTTAATGCCCATATTGTCGCCACAGTTTTGTGGTTTGTTCTAAATTTCCCAAAGAGGTGACTTATATCGTTTTGTTTTGCATATATGACCATTTCGTGATCATGCACCTGTTTATTAAATTATGCTGTCTCGTGTTGTTTCACTTAATACTATGAAATCGCAAATTAGAAATTGAACATTTTATCTTCTTTTTCCAAAGTTTTCGTGAAAGTCTGGGAATTATTAAAATGCATATCAACATGATCAAAGGAATTGCCAATGATTTAACAAAATTTGAAAAAGTCCATGGAATCATTATTACAATGCTACTTGATAGTATAGAAATCAGCATTGTTTTTTTAACAAATGAGCTAATCACCCCCTGACATTTTTAAGGTTATTACAAAGAAGGGACACACAATGCGATACTGTGATATTAATGCATTAATATCACAGTATCGCATTGTGTGTTGTAATAACCTTAAAAATGTCAGTAGGTCATCAATGCCTAATTTACTTTCAGTCTTCGCATCTGCAAATATAAGAAAAATTAGACAAAGTTTGTCCTCTGAAGTATTTAGGCCTACACGCGTTTTTTCTTCATTACAATTAAAAACATTTTTTATTGTTCTACCAAGAACCTTAATTGGCAAAGGTTTCTTGACCTTTGTTCAAAATGGGTTCTGCTAAACATGCTAAAGGAATTATAATAGGGCAAAATAACCCTTTCTCAACCCTTTTTTGTTTATATACGATGAACCCAAACTTAGATATTGTCATTATTCAATATTTTTTCAAGCAAATGTCAAATAATAGGAAGTGCATTTTTGATGGCGTTTTATAATTACAACCCCCAAATACTACAAGTTCGAATAGTGTGATAGAATTGTGGTAGAAGATAGTTAGAAACGTGCAATAATATTATTTGTTTCAAAATACTTAAAAAGGACATAAAAATCCCAGTTAGGAGTTACTTCGATATCATTACACTTAGTTTTATAACATGTAGGGCCAAAGTAACCCCATCACGGGGTTACTTTGCCCACCCAACATTTCAAAGAAAAAGAGGACTTTCACATACAATTTAAAAAAATATGGGAAAGCCCAAGATGAGTGCTATATTATAAACACATATATTAAAACTCGAGAAAAATACCTTACATTACATTGGGAAAAAAAATGGGGGGTGGGGGGAATGAGACAAACTACCCCTGGTTTATGGTACTACAAAGAACCAGGTCGAAAACTCAATGCAAGTAGAATTCTTCATCCCTAAAATGATTTCTTAGTTTTACTGGGGCCGATTTCACTAACATTTAGCGATGGTCGTTAACCCTGTTTTGATCGCTAATTCCAAAAATGATCGCTATAAATAGCGGGTATTTATTACAATTTAGCGATTATTTTTAGTATAATGTAGCGATCAAACCGGGGTTAGTGACCATCGCTAAATGTTAGTGAAACCAGTGTAATGAGACTGAAAGTCTACCTCTAAAATTGTCTGGCGGACAGTAGGTTTCAGAGACGAGCCCAGTCTCTGGAACTGAGCGTCCTATGGACGCCCAATTCTGAAACCAGTTGTCTCCCGGACAGCTGATCTACTAGGTATCCTATTTATATTTTGTCTGACTAGGACACTCTCATTTTAGGGGACATTCAGTTTCATTACAGCTATCACATGTTAGAGCGTCCGTATAGGTTTTTAAAAAGAGGTTGGGGTGTGTGGTCAAATGTATAAGTAATGTAGATCTGTGTACATCTATTATAGTTGGTAATCATGTTGAGGGTTCTAATCTTGCTCTTGACGAACCGTAGAAAAGACTTGTTTGTTTTTACTTTGACTTATGTTTTGGAATTTTATTGCAAAGTTAATTTGATTAATTCATAATCATTTTTCCGTAAATTTCACGTGGTTCGTATTATTTTATATATCATTTTAATAAAGCAAGTGCTAAGTGTGATAATTAGATTCCTATATTTTCCATCAACGTGTTTTACTATTTTATAAAAAATGAAATTATAAATCACGCAGACTCATATCGGATAAACAAAAAGCTTTCAGACTCTAATTAGAAAATAAACAAAACAAAAACTATATACACTTTTTAACATATTATGGGCTACAAAAATAAGAAAACTGTAAATATATAACATGAAACAACATTTAGGGGCATGAGTAGAGTTAATTCTGACTTCAACTTTCAGAAACGTCAAAATTGAGACAGCAAGGGGTGTGTGTGGGGGTGTGTGTTTTTGATAACACTGTGATGACTTTTTGTTTTGACAAAGAGCTCCACATTTTCATGATTTTGTGTAGTTCGGATACTTATTCGTGCTTAGCCATGCTTGGGTATGAAAACTTGTGAAAACTTATTTGTATCAAAGAAAGACAAAATACAACGAACAAACAGAAAGACAATATTTAGCCAAATTCATTTCTAGGGGTTCTGTCAGCAGTGTTCTATTTTCCTAAAGTTCCAAATGTACTTCTATTGGTTTAAAAATGAATATTATTAAATTTTCGAATCATATTGAACAAATCGAAGTACTCAAGTTAGTACATGAAATGATGATGGATGATAGATCTGAGCTGCGTAACACTGAGAGAACAATTAAAGTGCGTCATTTTTTATTTACAAGTCGAAAAAATCAGCAACTGACTAAAAAGGAACATTTTATTGAGAAAGGTGTATCTCCGAGTCCTACGTTGTTTTATATAAAGGATTGTCCAGTTTCATACACTGTACGCTGTCAATTTTAAACGTTTAAGTTTTGGGGACGGTGAAAGACTTAAAAAGACAAGAGTATATAGGACATACCCGAAAGGCCATAATCAAGAAATAAAATAGATGATTAAATCATTACTTACCAACTTCATGTACATCAGCGTTCAAACTCTCAGGAACAGAACTGCACTTTCGGTACAAACGATTTCAGATCAGATGCGATATGCGGTGTTCGAAACAGAATATCGTCCCGTCATCATGGTCATTCAGAAATTTAGATCTCAAAAGTTACAAAAGCATTGAAGTCCGAGAGGCTCAGCTATCAATGTCAGATCGAAGACAATCTCCGTTTAAGTAGGAAGAGAGGATATCGAGTAAACTCTCAACATATATCATCATTATCTAGAGATAAATCGTGCTCCTTATTTTGCAAGAGATTCACTTTATGTGTAATGATTAACGAAAAAGGGCGGAAATATATCAACTGTCGTTAGGTCGACATTTACATTTACGATATTTATCTGCCACATGATCACTATACGATATCCTGATTGGATAATCCCAAATTCACAGAAATAGCCTTATTGGAAACTAGCCAACGAGAAAACTAGACAATAAAGGGAAATTGTTTTAAAACCGCAGATGTGGCAATATCTTCATATTCTTTTCAGAAAACATGTTCCGTTAAATTATGGTCATTTGGCCTATACCCGGGGGGGGGGGGGGGGGGGGGCATGTGGTCTCAAAAAAGAATTGTATGGGGTGTGCCACTCGCTTTTTAAGACCATTTTCCAAAACAAACCACCCAATTTTTCCATTTGGGCGCATTAGGTCTGTGACAAAAACCCACCTATCGATATACCTGAAATGGCGAAATTATACCTCCAAACCGTGGCACATACCCGTATATCAACCTAATGTGAGAACCCCCGGGGACCTATATAGCTGGCCTCTTTACTAGCATGTATATACAACATGGAACAATTTGTAACAGGTTCTAGGAATAAGCCGCATTTTTGAGATGCCTTTCGAGGTGTCCTATATTTCGGACTGGATACATTTTTCAATTTTATTTTCTCAATGGGTTATTATTAATAACAAATGAAATGAAATTGACATGCCCCTCATCACAATCTTAGTTTGCTTTCTGTTTGACGGTAGTTTTTGGTTAGTTAGTAAGTTAATGCTATAACTTTCGGACTGACGACGTTTTCTGTAAAAACAGAAAACTTAGTTGTTTTCAGTGTCAAACACCTAAAATACACCGCAGTTAGAACATAACAAACTACACTTAGGTATTATATATAGGCCTACAGTGTGTGCGTATAATTGGAAAACAAAAATATTAAAAATATAAGCGAGCAAATTGTTATTATAAAATCACCAATAATATTAAAATACAGCTTCTTTCCTTCATTGTGCTTTTTTATTTCATTAACCAATTCTGACATTCTTGTCCGGAGATACAGCGAATTGAAAATGGAGCACAAATTTCACTGATTTCAATCTGGTCCGATTTGTGAAAATCGGATGAAGTCTGTTAATTTAGCTATAGGGTGATATCCATCCCAGAAATGAGCACCTTTAAACTGATTTAATTAATTTTAGCTTAAAAACATTGTTCATTAATTACTTTTTATTGAAAACAAAAGAGGTGATCAATTTAAAGAAAAAATTGTTATCAATAATTACTTTTAGTTCAGGTACTTCAGCCAGCATTAACTCTAAAATAAACATAAAAGTCAATGGCTTTCGTATTTTGACCCCTTATTGTAAAACAAAATGAATTTCTATAAGTGTTTGACTCAGAGACAGTACTGAGTTGCAATTATTGTAACTTCGAAAAAAAGAACTTATTAAGATTTTTGGAGAGATAACAACAAAAATTGTTATTTCTTACAATTGTAACAGTTTTCTGACTTTTTTTGCATATAAATTTTTGGAGAGATAACAACAAAAATGGTTAATTCTTACAATTGTAAAAGTTTTTCTGACTTTTTTTGCAAGATTGGATACTTTCAATTTGCTTTTTATTTAGTATAGCACTCACTAAGCACCAATTGAACAAAGTGATGCTTTTCATCTGGAGATGAAGCTACTTTGTCTTTCTTACCATGCTTACAGCCGGCCTACTGGTTATATTGCTTATGGTATTGAGATAATGAAATCGGACAACTTCAAATATTAAGGGCTACAAAGGAATATGTCATAACTTCGAACCAAAGGTCCAAATTTCGCAAAATAAAATGTTGTTTGAAGATAAGATTAGTTTTTATTATTACCTGCTGCCTAATTCTCTCAGAAAAATATCGTATAAAATCTTGCGGTCTTATTAGCACACACTATTTATAACACTATTGTGTATGCATGATATTAAGTGTTCAACAAATTTTGGACTATTGAAAATGATACCCACCTTGTCTGAGGTTGGATTAAGCCGCCAAAGTTGGGGTGTAGGCTACGTAAATGGGCAGAACTAAGAAAACGTTACATTCACTGTACATTGCTGATTTGATTTTTGTTTGGTCCGTCCTACTTTATTATAGCATTAGGAACGGGCCCTTTGGCTTTCAGGGCGGGGAGGGTGTCTGGAAGATTAGATCGAGGCAAGGTTTTTTCGCAAAAAAAAATCGAGGCAAGTTTTTTACTTTACTTCATTGAAGCAAGTAGATCATAAGCATGATATTGGCAATTTTTTTTTTCCTTCATGTGTTATTTTTTCTCAAACATTGTGTCAAATTTTTATTTTCTCTTCAAGCGAGTCAAGTATTTTTTCCAGACAAAAGTCTATATTTGTGCGCCCGTAATATAATTATTCAAGATAAATGAAATTGAGTATTTAGAAAATGCGAATTAGAATTACGTTTTTAATCATATTCGACTTAATTTGATATAACATAACATAACATTGTGGAGGTAAACAAGAAAATGAGCCAAAGGCCTGTCAAGTCATTGTCTCCAGTTTAGAAAGGTAGATTATAAATAAAATGATATGACAAAGAAAAATTAGACCATAATTAATGGCCAAATAGTTGACTGGGAGGAATGCATGAAACAGAAAAAAATCACTTTTAAATATGAGAAAGAGTAAATTTTGTGAATAAAATGAAGTCATGATCAGAGAATATTTAGAATGTAATGCAACCTTCATCACAAAATCCAATTCCATTGCTAAAGAGAAACATAATAAATAAATAAATATTCAGGAATAAAACCAGAATTTCAGAGAAACAGTGCTCAAAAGGAATACATGTATCAAAATGGTCTGAAACTAAGGTTCCAGATTCCAGACTATGTACGAATTTGCATAATAAAGTAACAACTATAATTTAACAAATATGTATTGTGTATATTCCAAACAGAAATCCACTGCGCTAGTCCGAATCTAAAATCCACTGCGCTAGTCCGACAAAAATGTCGGACTAGCGCAGTGTTTTTCAGATTCGGACTAGCGCCGTGTATTTATTTCATTTTCAGACTAGCGCAGTGTCGGACTAGCGCATTGTCGGACTAACGCCGTGTATTTCATTTTCGGACTAGCACAGTGTCGGACTGAGTATTTATCCCGGGCTTTTAGCGTACTTTCTGGCGTACTGTATCTTGCGCCAAAGCGATCTTACACGTTCGTCATTTTTATATTCACGCATATAAGACCATGCGCGTTACTCCTGATGACGCAGGGCAGTGTTACAGCCCTAAGCTCTTGATAACTAAAGCTAGAAAACTCGATCTCCCTATTGACATACAACTTGATCTTTTTGATCACCTTGTTTCTCCAATATTACTTTATGGTTGCGAGGTCTAGGGTTTTGCTGATTTAGTTGAAGTTGAGAAATTATATTTGAGGTTTTGTAAATTAATCCTCAGAATAAGGACTAATACTAGCGGTTGTATGGTCTATGGTGAAATAGGAAAATGTGCTATGCGCACGGTTATTGAAAGAAGATTGACTATGTACTGGTTCAAACTTGCTAACAGCAAAAGCAGCAAACTGTCAAACATAATCTATAGGTTAACAAGAACACTCTTCGATAAAGGAATTTATCAATCGCCATGGTTATGCAAAGTCAAGAATATTCCTGACAAAACAGGGCTTTCATACATTTGGAACTCTGATGTTGAGCTTATAAATCCCACTTGGCTTAAATCCACTTTAAAACAAACTCTTCATGATATGTTCATACAAGAGTGGAACGCCGAGGTATTAAACAAGAGCTCTTGCTTAAATTATAGGATTTTCAAGTCAGAATTACAGTTTGAAAACTATCTGATATTAAAACTGAGCAATCGCGATCGAATAAGTTTATGTAAATTCAGATGTGAAAATAACAAACTTCCGATCATAACTGGGCGTTATCAAGGGATAGAGAGAAACGATAGAATTTGTTCTTTATGTGATCGTCATCAACTTGGAGACGAATTTCATTATCTCTTTGAATGTAACTTTTTTGCTGCTGAAAGGAAACAATATTTGAGACCATTTTATAGAGTTAGGCCCAACACTCTTAAAATGTGTAAATTGATGAACAATCAGAATCGCAATGAATTATCCAATCTTGTTAAATTACATTCTCTTTGAACATGTACCATAACATTTTGTAGTAAAGAGTCTATAAATGACACTTGTAAGTTATGTATACCTTATGTATATAGTTAACATTCTCTTATACCTATATGTACTGGTTTTTATAGAGATGAATAAAACTTGTAAACTTGTACTTGTACAGAATTTGTTGGTCAGTGGCGGGAAGATTTTGAAAAAATGCGTGCGTTGTATCTAAGCGTAAGATTTGCGCCTAATACGTAAAACGCAACGTGCGAACTAGTTTTTACGCATTGTCTTCCCGGTAAGCGCCGAAAATAGCGCGAAATAGTAACGAGTAGCTACGAGTGCTCCCGAGCCAACGGGCCTGCAGTGATAAAACTTTTTACGTGTGATTTCCTCAAGGAAGTTATAACTTCCTTGGATTTCCTATACCACAAAATGATGATTTTTCAGATATTTACTACCTGTAGAATTGTTTAATATGTTGCTAGTCAATTGTGAATGTCAAGTGGATGTCAAATCAAGAAAAAAATATTGGGTCACCGACTGTTTTCAAAAGATAGCTAGAGATGAAATTACACGGGGTAAAATGTAAAAAACTATTTTCATCGCCGGGAATGTCGAAATTTGGTTTTAAAACATCATACAGATAAAAAAAAGTTAATTACGTTAATTAAGGCTGGGGTAGACCTTCAAATGGCATAAACTGTTTTTTACTCTAACTTTCAAACTAATTGCATAAACAATATAAAAGTATACACTTTTAGAAGCGGAATTTTACCCTGAACATGATGATGATATTACTGTAAACCTATTTGCCAATTTTTATGTGATTTGGATAAAGGGTATAAATTTGCATAAACTTTGAAATTTGGGTAAAATTTCATGTCGCGAGTAACCTTTGACCTTCAGCCGTGAACTTCGACCTTGATATTTAAAGCTAAAATTTTCAAAAATAAAAGTAAATTTTATGAATCATATATATATCAAGTTTTAATTGAACATGACTTATATAGTGAAGTTATGTTCAATTATTAAAAAAAAGTGCATATTACAGGAGACCCA
>JXSR01S073696.1:36336-47071 GCA_000969725.1 Ophiothrix spiculata | reverse complement strand
CTTTTTTCAACATTTAAACAACTAATAGTTCATCTTTAACTGAGTACAAATGTTATTTTTAAAAGTCAATCTTTAGCAAATGATATTAAAAAAAAAAAGTGTAGAATTTCTGAAACGTGCACATTTCAATTCTGCCACAATTTCCGTTTTACCGTTTAGTTTGAAATACATTCAGTTTTATGACTACTCGTATATGCTTGATAAAATTGCAATTCCTTTTGCTCCGCCTATATCTGGAGTAATGTATAAAAGATTGTTCAGATATAAAAAATATGACTGGAAATCTATAAAGCATTATATGTTTGGATGAGTATTTTGCTGTTTTGTCATACTTATTGCCTTCGCTTTCGTAAGAGCGTTCGCGTAACATGATGTAAAAATGAATAAAATCACATTGCAACGCCCGTTTGAAATTTTGTAAGAGGATCAGCGTGGACAAATACACCAACAATGCACCTTTTGTTACGCGCAAAAAAGCGACAATTTCCGACGACATGATTGCACTACTTCTGGCGTTATTATTACCTCGTGTAGCGGATTAGGCGATATATTAGTTATATAGACGGCGAAATGTCGACAGTGATATATTCTTTGAACGAAATAATAAGAGAAATCAATCTACCAATTCAATGGACTTTTATTTCAGCTTTTTGACAAAAGCGTAGTTTTGTCTGTTTTGTACCGGATGACCTAAGCAGGGGTCTGAAAGTTAACGGTCTAAACCAATATCCTGATTCCTACATAGATAAAGATATTTTAAACTGGAAAAATCATTTTGTCTGACCATCTCAATAAAAATCTTGTATGTAATTTAATGAGGAGTATTTTACCTAAATTCTTTAGCAATTGAAGTAGAATCGATCGTATTTTTAGGTTTTTAGTGTACCTAAATTTTTCCGACAATGCACCAAAACGTACAAAATTTAAGCATCCAATGCTTTAGCTGGTCTGACATAAAATGTACGGCCATGTTCGCCACTGAATGTTTGTTGGTCGTATTTCTGTGATAATTCTGACATACAGGGTGTGCCAATAAAAACGCAAGATTTGAACACAAAAATATTTAAAATGTAAGCAGGCCATTTGTCTCATCAAATCATCAACGATATTAAAATAGAGCTTCTGTCCTTCATTATGCCCTTTGTTTCATCCAATTCGGATATTCCTGTCCGGAGATACAGCATTTTAAAAATGGACCACAAATTTCATTCTGGTCCGATTTGTGGTCATCGGATGAAGCATGTTAACCCAGGATGATATGCTTTCAAGATATTAGCCCCTTTAAATTTAAACCCGTTAAACTAATTTTACAATTATTTGTGGCTCAAAGATATTATTGGTCAATTATTTTCATTAAAAACACAACAGATGATCGATTTGAAGACAAAATTATAAGCAATTATTTAGTTTTAGCAGTCTCAGCTTTCCTGGTTTTAGTTGTGGTACTTCAGTCAGTGTCAGCCCCAAAATAAAACAAAAAATTCAAGGGCTTTTGTATTAACCTCTTATCATAAAAATGAATAGATAAAATGCGAACTTCTCGGAGGTAGTAGCTGCAATTGTTAATTGTATTTTACAATCAAGGTCCACGTCATGTCAGATATACAGAAATGGACTTTACATTCCGGTTTGGGGAAACTTTGAATATGAAATCTTGAAGAGAAAACAATTGAAAGTGTTATTTCTGGCAAATCACAAAGTTATTCTGACATTTTTTTGGCTTGATTGGATACTTTCAACGAGCTTTTGATATAACACTAAACAAAAAATGCAAGTAAGCGATAGAAGTTTTCATCTGGAGATGAAGTAACTTGTCATTTAATGTTTTGATTGCCACCTATTTTGGTTATTGATCATGGAATTGCGATCAAGAAATCGGACCAACCCAATTTTTAAGGGCTTCACAGAACTTGTAATAACTTCAGAATTAAACGCTCAAATTTTCCGAAACAAAATGCTATTTGAAGCTGAGATTATGTACAATAACATTTGATAATTGTTTTTATTATATGAAGCCTAATTCTCTCAGAAAAAAATCGCAAAAAATCTTGCGTTTTTATTGGCACACCCTGTATTTCGAACATATTCGATTTATATGAAACCAGCATTTCTGATATGAGGTTGTTAGGATATCTTGCCTCTCCTTTTCCTTTTAAATCATCATGGAACAATTTGAATTAATTAGCTCTGAGAACGAAAGTAGAGTGCATTTTATCTTAACTCAAGAGTGATTTTGTCACTCTTAGTGAACGACATAAACATAATTAAGGGACCCCCCTTAAAAAACACCCTTCCGGTACGAATTTTACATTGAAAGTCTGGTCAATGATAAAGCATGTAATAAGAACCAAGATACAGACAAAAAATTGAAAAAAAGATGAGCCGTTTCAAAATGGCAGCTGAAAAACTATTTTTTGTGTCGCGTCAAAAAATGTCCGCCAAAATTTCAAAAACCGAGTTCCCGAAGGAATTTTTGCATGAAAATGAAGTACAATTACATTGTCAAAACAAAATTAGAAAAAAGTTATTCGGTTTCGATTTTATGTTTGACAATTACATGGAACGGCGACGTAAATGTTTTTCGCGTTTTCCTGTAGTAGGGCCTCTAGGACCCCCCCTTGGTCTGGTCACTTAAGTGTTAACGGAACAAAACAAAGAGAGCTGTTAACACGTGTGATGAGAATAAGACAATCGACGCTTTTGAGAAGTAAATTGTAAAAATAATGATTTGAGGCTTGTGTTTAAAATGAGTGTACGAAACAAAACGGGTGCTATCTGCGGGGTAAATAATGATTGCCACACGCCACAAACTATGAATACCGTATTGCGGATTTGAGCGGTCTACACCCGTTACAAAGTTTTTCAACAAGCTTTAGGGATTCGTCACACATCACCGTATAGAGCAGTACACTGTTTGGGTCATTGAAATACATGACATATCGATTACCAAACTAGTGTACGTTAATCGTACGTTTTGTGATGTGTGACAGAGTCTTATGTTTATCCATAGAATCACAGCAACCATAAAAGTAATGCGCCATGTCGAAAGGGACATCTGTGGTTCAAATATACTTTTCCAGAGTAAATGGAATGATACGTTGGAAATACAGACGTTGAGAAACCAAAAATTTTCTAGATCTCAAATTCGACCTCCCGTGCTATTTCAGTCATTTCAAAATGGATTTCCCATCGAGGCAAATCGATTTTAAATCGTTCAAAAAGGTTGTGACTATTATGACGCGATAAATGAAAGATATTCTGGACGTGTTTATTAAATTATCACCATCATCTGTATCTTGTTTTGAAAAGCTAAACACACCACGAGGGCCCATGATATGAGAACCTCTTAAGAGAATATGTGATCGTTACATTTGTCGTGCAGGAATTCAAACGTTGTCTGTGTTGATTGGCGACTGGAAACTGGAGGCTAAAATCGCCTGAAACAGTAGCCATCGCAACTCAAATTATCTACATTTTCTCCTTTCCTGAAGTGATGATGAAAGTGAATGTTATTCTTGAGTAGTGCAACATCCGACACTAATTGATAGGCTGCCTTTAGGCAGTGATGAGGCGGAATGATATCTTGAAATGTTTACGCTTTTTTATTCTTTATTTACATCCGTTTTCTGCCTCATGAATAATTCATTGTTTATCATCAATATTGGATATTGTTAACTTTAACATCACCGTAATACGTTACTTTTTTCACTTTTGAAGATTTCTGCATATAGCAGACGAGTACTTCATAGCTGGTGTACATACAGCCATTAAGAAAGAGGAAGAGGATTGAACTGATTTTGGACGTTTAATTGAAGTATTTACTCTCCTCTGCATGATAAAAGATAGAATCACTGAAATTGCACTCTGAAAACAAAACAAACTATATTTTTCAATCAGATCTATTTCGACATTAAAAAGTCGTTTAGAGTGGACATTCTATGTTTTTGAGAGAAAATTTCATTCTTTCACTCGGATTTTACAAAATAAGTGAATTCTGCTCCAAAGGAGCTGGAGAGAATTGAATGAAGGACAAGCATTTTTGAGTTGTTGTAACTCTGAATGAGAGTGCGTAGTTTAACTTCTTTGGAGTGAAGTTTCGGTGATTCCTCTCCTTTAAGATTGAAAAGAAAAACAAACATATACTATTATTATTATTACTCGATTTTGAGTGAACTAAGATAAATTTGCTTTTTTCACCCTTCTTCTTTTAGAGAGTATCATATTTCCATAGTAGAAATACCGTATTTTTGTGGTGCCGATCCCGTAGAGATTCAAAGCATTCCCGCCCTATGTAACTTTGACACTTACTCGCCATAATCTCTAAACTCTCTTTTTTATACATAACACTCTTTCTTCATGTGTTTATTTTCAGAAGACTCGCAAGGTATTAGGAAAAAATGAAAAATGCCATATTCGTTCATCTTGCCTTTTACAATAGGATGATAAGATTGGTGCGATATATTAGAAAGCGATGAAAACCTTCCTTGTATATTTGTGGACTTCCTTTTCATGGCTTGTAATCAAAAGAGATACGAAAAATATGTAACTAAAACGAATAGGTGTTATAAATAGAGGTATTACGTGTCATGATTGGAGATGATGATATTTATAAAGTATCATAGTTGCTGGTTGATAAGTAATAACGCTTTACACCCATTCCAACGATGAATTTCTCAAGTTATGCTTTGAATTCTTGAATATATTTAGTTTATTTAGAGTTGAAGTTAATCATCATACTACAGTGACAATATAAGAGAGGCTGCACGGATTAAGGGCGTCAAAGTTTCTCTGTCACATTAAAACAAAACTGACTCATTGTATTATTGTGATTGGTGTAGAGGAGCTGTTGTTTTCATTTTTAAAAATAAATACTTTCGAATCGAAAATTACCTCTTTAAATCCTTCAACATCTTTTACACCAGAATTGTAGAATGGTAATGGTCAAGAAAGGTATCTTTAGTTTTGTCTAAATCAACCATCTTTTTAATATATTCAACACCATATATTATGTGGCTGACAGTTGATAAAAATGAAGCAACAAAACCTTTTATCATACATAAAGCAACGTGCAGATAGTGCTTCTGCGTTCGATACCAGAAAATATTCATATCTATTATAGATTTGGTCTTATTTGTCTTAAACCCCTTGTCGTATCCCACTTTGTTCCGGCCACGCACATAATTGTCCCAATGGATTTACACCCCCACTTCAAAATAATTTACCCCAATTGTAAATTCAATTGGTTTCCATTGCAAGTTTTTGTTTCGTATTTACCTTTCATAACTGGACACGGTGCACAAACTAAAGACGGGACTTAGCAAGCTCAAGTGTCAAGTTTATAAACCTTTCCCGATAAAACAATGACTAATATTATTTATATACCTCATATATAGATTACCGTCCTCTGATTGGTTAAAAGTGAGGGCTTGGATTTTACTAGGCCCGGGGCATATTTTTCACTAGGCCCGCTCAGCATATTTAGCGGTGCCGGTGTAACACGAGAAATATACGCGCGCGAATATTGACCATCTTTTAACCAACCAGATGACAAAAATCTATTCGGTATATAAAACTAATATTGACTGCTTTTACTTCGGGGCATGGTTAAAATTATTTCCCCTCGGTGATCTCAAAACCACGAATATGCCCTCAGCTTCGCTTCGGGCATATTCATGGTTTTGAGATCACCTCGGGAAAATAATTTAAACCATGCCCCTCAAAGCAGTCAATATTTGTATAATGACAAGGAATACAATTGACATTTTGGGGGCGTAAAATATTGTACTATGACAGGGTTTAGCAAATATCTACAATCAACAAAATAACACTTGAATAGTATTTGAATTTAAAGTCCAGCGCTGGATAAGTTGTTTCAGCATGTCTGATGGTCAGTCAAAGTGAGTTAGTTCATTAATTGTGTTCGATTATTGAACCACTTTTGTAAAGTGAATGCTGGTTTTTATAAAATCAAAAGCATTTGGAATTATTATTAATGTCATAATTTGATATGAAATAACATATAGTTTTGAGCAATCATTCTCGAGTTTGAATTGCTGAATTGAATTTCCTCTTTTGTCGCTAATAGTGTGTTTGCAGTATCCGTGGTCTTATACATATTCGACCAGTTGGGTTCAAGTTTCGCATGTTTTGAATTTTGATTTAAGAAGATAAAATAGTGTTTGAAATAAGTAAATGGAATTAATAGTTTTTATCGGTCAGTTTATGAGATAAAATAACTTTTGAACTGATAGTGCTGCAATTGCTGCTTTTAAACGTTAAATGATCATTTTAAAATCACTTCGAATACAAGATGGTAGAAAAATAAATATATAAATAAAATCGCATTATAAGTAATGAGGTTTTGAATCAACGATTTCTGTTTTCATTTTCAGCAAAGTCCCCATTACTTGCATTTGTGCTTGAGATAGAAGATGTATTAAACATGCCAGCATCATCTCAGCTCTAAATGACGACATGCTATACCTATATTTATAACACCTATTCTTTTTCGTTACATCCGCATACGTATCACTTCTAATAACAACTCACGAAAGCAATTCTAAATAATTTACACCGACGTTTTCATCGCTTACCAATCGTATATATCCAACCAATGTTATCATCATATTGCAAAGTGACACATCGAACGCTGTGAACTTTTCCATCATTTCTCATCCCATTGAGGTCCTTTAAAAATAAACACAGGATTGAAGGATATTATGCTATAAATACAAAAAAAATAGAGATAGATGCCCGTATTACAGAAGCAAAATGGGGCATTTCAGGCATCACTTGAATATTGCAAACGGGAGGGATGTTTATTCATGAATATCATGAATATGTATGATTTTGTGTTTAAATCACCTTTAAACACCACTAAATAAAACAGTAAAATATTGTATCTGGAACTGATGAGAGAAAAGATAATATGGATTATTATAGTCAGCGGAAGTTGATAAAACATTATAAAGAGCGATAAAGGGTAAAAAAGGGGATCAATTCACTTCATATTAGTGTCGTATACTTCGCTGCTTAAGAGAAACATCCACTCTAATCATCGCTTCAGGAAAGGAGAAAATGTAGATAAATTTAGTTACGATGGCTACTGTTTCAGTCGATTTTAACCTCCAATTTCCAGTCGCCTAAAATGCAGCCATCGTTTGAATTCCCGCAAGACAATCTAACTGCCGCATGTTCCCTCAAGAGGTTCTTATATCATGGGCTCTCGTGGTGTGTTTAGCTTTTTCAAAACAAGATACAGATTATGTTAATAATTTCATAAACACGTGCATCTAATTGCTGGCAGAATAGCTTTCATTTAACGCGACATAGTCACAACCTTTTTTGGACGCTTCAAAATCGATTAGCCTCAATGGAGAATCCATTTTAGTTAAAAAATGCAAAATTAATGCCTGTCTTTAGAACAGTATTTTATATGACCTTATACAGTTTGTTGTTATTCATTTTATACCTTAAGGTAAACTTTAAAGCCTCATAGTGGGCTCGAAGTGCAAATCTCTCGCGCTGTAATCACAGATAATTGTACGACTTTGGTAATTTACCCCGCAGATAGTATCCGCGTCTAAATCGTAGACAAATTTATCATGAAATTAAGAAATCTTTTTCAACATGTTCAATCAATAAACTTTCAAGTCATAATCCCTCTTTCATTCTTGAAATTTCAAAAAATGGTCCGTGGATTTAATTTGATTTTAAGAAATCACTCAAAGTGATAATATTTATCTCTCGCGCTGCGCTGTATTCACAGATAATCGCGCGACTATTTGAATTGAAAGTCCAGCGCTGGACAAGTTGTTTTAGCATATCTGATGGTCAGCTTAGAGTTTATTCAATAATTGTGTGCGACTATTGAACCACTTTTGTAAAGTGGTTGTTGGATTTATAAAATCAAAAGCATTTAGAATTATTGTTAATGCCATAACTTGATATGAAATAACACACAGTTTGGAGTGAAGTCGCGTTGAGAGGTCATTCTTGAGTTTGATTTGCTGAATTAAATTTCATCTATTGTCGCTAATAGTGTGTTTGCAGTATCCGTGGTCTTATACATATTCGACCAGTTGGGTTCAAGTTTCGCATGTTTTGAATTTTGACTACAAAGATAAAGAAAAGTGTGTGGAATAAGTAAATGGAAGTAATATTTTCTATCGGTCAGTGTATGAGCTAAAATTCCTTTTAAAGTGATTGCGTCGTATTCGCTGCTTTTAGACGTTTAACGATCATCGTAAAACATTTTAAACACAAGATATTAAAAGACAAGATTACAAAACCTCATTACCTTGATATCTTCAAAAATCACAGAATCTGTTCACTGTTTCTTCAAATTTAATGTTGGAGATTTTGAATATCATTTTTTTTTCATACCACTATATTTTGTGATTAAGTGACAGCTTACTTGTCTGATCATTCTTCCCAAAGAAAGTTACGAATTGCAATCCATCTGTTTTTCCCGGGGTTGGGGTACTCAACGTAAGGTATAGGTGTGCCGCTGAGAAACGTAAAGTACCAACAACACATATACCATTTTTCAAGAAAAAGAGACCCAACCAAATCGCCCAAATTTTGAGTTAAATTCATACAAAAATTGATTTTTTTCTCTGACAATTTGCATTAATATAGCTAAAATTTCTGTTTTTTTGTTCGAGAATTTTTCTACAATTTGCGCCATTTTGGCACAAATTGTAGAAAAATTGAAAAAAAATACCACATTTTGCAAAAAAAAGGGACCCATTGGCATACCATACCTGATTTTGCTATCCTATGTTGGAGGCACAACCCTGTAATCACTTTTGAACTAAGTACCGCGGGTTTTTTCCTGAAAATGACAAACACACCTGCTTTTTAGAAGACGTCAAGATTTATGTAATGAAAGTTTGAATAATAACCAAACCCAAAAATTTGCACATATACTAACACGAGCAATTGTTTTAACTTTATTGGATTATTGATTTTCTCAATAGATATAAACAAAACACAGACTTTCTCACAGGTAAACAAACAAAGGCATTAGCCAATTAAACAAATTGTCAATTATCACACAATGGTGGCAACAAACACAACGGGATTTTAGTTAATCAAATTAAAACATTATCAAGTAATATTGTTTGATGTAGTGATTACAATCCTTTCATTTAAGTACCCTAACAAGCTTAAACACAAACGTATGCATAAATTAGAAACAAACTTTTAACCAGTACCTTAACACTTTTATGCATATTAATTAGATTTTTAACTTATTCACACAACTGTATCGACCCCATGTTTGCTTGCAAACATAAGGGTGAAAAGAAAGCCTCAAATATTTGATAACTTGAATTTGGGGCCAATTGGACTAGTCAGAAACAGGGTTGTGGGAGGGGAACTCACAATAGAGTAAAATGAATAAACACACAATTTTACGGGTTTTTTTTTATGCGGTTATGTGTGTGCAGTATATACACCGTGCCCTCTGTCTCTCTTTTGCTAAATGTTTTATTTTTGAAATTTGATACATCGGACCTCATACTTAATTACCTTTTATGAATTTGGTCTTGCCCTGTTGTTGTAAAGGCATTCACTGACAGTTATTGTCTTTATTATTCGTGAATACGGTAATTCACTAACACACTGAAAACATTTATTAGTCAAAAACATGTCTTATTAATTTTGACGAATTAAAAATTAGTCATTTGTTTTGATTTTTCATAAAAAGCTGTAAATGTCTTTGAAATGTTGAAAAATAATTTGTAGTGTTTAAAAAACAGTTTCCATCTCTAAATATTCAATTTGTTATAAGTTAATTAATAAATGATAATTACATAATTACACTAATTAGTGAATATCAAATGCGTCTTTAATTAGTCAATTTTAGTGCTTGCGGAACTGAATTTACTCAAAATGACTATATAATTCATGATTTGTCATCGAAACTGACTAATTAATGGTGAATATCTATCAGAAATTAGTAATTTAATTCGTCATTCAGTTAGTCATGCACTAGAATTGACAAATTAACAACACATTTGATATTAGTCATGTAATTAATCATTTATTAATTAACTAATAATTACCAAATTACAAATTGAATATTTAGAGATGGAATTGTTTTTCAACATTTCAAAGATATTTTATAGCATTTTTTCATGAATTCTGAAAAAATCACTCTGCATGACTAATTTTTAATTCGTCAAATAATACATGTTTTTTGACCAATTAATTTTTATAGTGCAATTGTCTTCAATAGTAACTACTCCCCAAATTCGCAAAAGGAGTTTTCACTCGCGTAATCTTTTGGTATTCTCCGAGATTTATCAATTTCTACAGATAGGGACATATTTCAATTATTACCTTTTTGTTGAATAGATTTAAAATGTTCATGCAAATTGATGACTTTCATGATTTTTTAATAAACTATTCTCCCAAACACGATCTAGAATTATTTTCTATATGCAACTGTCGAGGACCGTTTGCCCTTGATCATCTAGTGAGCTACACGGTAGTTTAAAAAGTTAAAAAGGAACATTTACTCTTACGCATATCGCATGTGATGGTTACCCCCGAGATAAACGCCATGTCAATCTGTCATGTAAGTTTTTGACATGTTATATTGTTGTTTTTAGATAGGCTATGACTTCCTCCTCTATCCACTCTGTCAACTGTAGGGCTGGGTAAACTTGACACCTTTTTGACTTTGGCATACAGGTAGACAATTCATTGACATTGGATCATCGTGACT
>JXSR01S073695.1:93497-105597 GCA_000969725.1 Ophiothrix spiculata | reverse complement strand
AGATTTCATTGTGGGGTAGTCATTATATTCTGTATTCTGCAGCGTGGGTAAACATTCCGTCGACCTGTGGTATGAGGTATATGCAAGTGATTTCCGTCGTTTCCATGTGGAAATAGCAAAAATTAGTGTAGAGGATCATAGCTACGATGGCCATCTCGTGCATGCACAATAACATCTAGGTCGATTTGACTAAATCACCAAGCAGGATGACATCAACATCACTTCCTGTGGGAAGGTTGTAATGCCTTGCATGGCCATCTGATAGCTTCTTCTTAACATCCGTATTTGCCCCCATTTTGTTGTTTATTTTGATGATTTGGTTGCTACCCATGATTTATAAATATCATGTGACGTCATAAAATCATCGCAAAATTTGGGATAGTCAGAAATAAAAGAAAATATTCTAAAAGAACAGAGCTAAAGCAACTAATGTGAATGTAAATGCAGAATTTACCTAAAATATCGCCCCATCCGGCTTCTTTTGCTGCAGGACTTGTCACAACAGGGCAAGCCCTAGGTTGGGAAGGATTGGTTCTGCTTCATAATGGGGTCCTGTGTAAAGGGCTCGATCCATAATGGGGTCCAGGATCTATTGTCGAATGAATTTTGGCTAAATGTTCCAGTCCCTTTCCCACGGTCTTGGTGAGCACCTCTTTCCTGTTTCACCTCATTTTTGAATTTATCCAAGAGTAGTCCTGTAAGATATTCTCTATCTAGACGTGGTACTTCTACTGCTGGTGTACCATGGTCTACCAGCTGATGGACTTAAAATGTATAAAAAAAAGTGATTTTTTTAATGAAGGTGTCACACATAGAGGAGCAAAAAAAAAAACAGCATTAAAAGGCTTTTCTCTTGTTTGCAGAACTCCAAATTAGTCACCATGGCGGTTCAAAATGACGGCATAACTTGATTACTCCCAAATTTGTCACCATGGTGGCTCAAAATGCCGGCAAAACTTGTTACTCCCAAATTTGTCACCATGGTGGTTCAAAATGATGGTTAATTACTCCCAAATTTGTCACCATGGTGGCTCAAAAAGCCGGCAAAACTTACTCCCAAATTTGTCACCATGGTGGCTCAAAATGCCGGCAAAACTTGTTACTCCCAAATTTGTCACCATGGTGGTTCAAAATGATGGTAAAACTTAATTACTCCCAAATTTGTCACCATGGTGGCTCAAAAAGCCGGCAAAACTGGCTACTCCCAAATTTGTCACCATGGTGGTTCAAAATGATGGTAAAACTTAATTACTACCAAATTTGTCACCATGGTGGCTCCAAAAGCCGGCAAAACTTGTTGCTCAATTTGTCACCATGGTGGCTCAAAAAGCCGGCAAAACTGGCTACTCCCAAATTTGTCACCATGGTGGTTCAAAATGATGGTAAAACTTAATTACTACCAAATTTGTCACCATGGTGGCTCCAAAAGCCGGCAAAACTTGTTGCTCCCAAATTTGTCACCATAGCGGTTCAAAATGACGGCAAAACTTGATTACTCCCAAATTAGTCACCATGGCGGTTCAAAATGACGACATAACTTGATTACTCCCAAATTTGTCACCATGGTGGCTCAAAATGCCAGCAAAACTTGTTACTCCCAAATTTGTCACCAAGGTGGTTCAAAATGATGGCAAAACTTGATTACTCCCAAATTTGTCACCATGGTGATCCAAAATGACGGCAAAACTTGATTACTCCCAAATTTGCAATTGATCAACTTACATTTCTTCTATAGATTTCTGCCTGACCTGTGGTATTTTTGTTTAGGCCAAGGGGATAACTAATGGATTTATCAAAGGTAAACAATTTAGCAAAACTTGATTACTCCCAAATTTGCAATTGATCAACTTACATTTCTTCTATAGATTTCTGCCTGACCTGTGGTATTTTAATTCCAGTATTCAAATGATACAGTTTGTAAAAGTATATTCCATTCAATCACAAAGTAGTTCATATCAAAAAAAAAAAAAGTATCCAGTCAGTCATGAGTCAAAATGTTTCAGCTTTATGCTTGATGAATTTGTTGTTTAGGCCAAGGGGATAACTAATGGATTTATCAAAGGTAAACAATTTAAATGATTGTTTGCGCCCTTTTGTGCGTGCACAATTTATTATCGTGTGGTTTGATAATTATGTGTGGCATGCTGGATAATACATCTGCGGTCAAAGCAACTTATACAATAGTATAGTGATTTTTCAAAGATGATTATAATGATTTTCAATGACAAATATGACAAGAACGCACAGTTTGTGGCGTAATATATCAAATAGAGTTAATAAATAATGACATGTGATGTATAATCTACCAATCAAATCACAAGGATTTATTTGGAATTCTCAATTACAGGGCCGTGTAGTTATCGCAGTACGTATACTTTGATCAACGCCAAATAGACGGGCCTCTTCACACTCTTCATATTTTCCGTGTGTGATTGCTTGATTTTGCCCGAGGGTGGGATGGCGCTCAGTATCGCGAAGCGATGCTCGCCATCCTGCCTGAGGGCAAAATCAAGCGATTGCACACGGATGATATTAATGAACCCTGTTCACACATACCCTTTTCATGTATAAAATGTCAAAATCCGGGCAAAAATTGGTCACAAAACGGTCTTTTCCGTCGTGGTTGTCAAATTATTTAATAGCGCCCAGAGCTTGTTTACCTGTTTAAAATTTATCAAACTCGCGCGCTACATCCTGCATTCAGAGCCGATGCGCCGTTGGGCACATGGCGATGCGGAGTGTCGCGCAATAGAACATTTGCTCTGCATGATCGCTGTTCATGACGGTTCTCGACAAATCAAAGCTTTGGAAATTACGCAAGATAGTGTGTGTGAATATTGTGACTGTAAACATTTTAGTGATTGATTGATCATTTTGTGATTGTTTAACTTTTCTTGTTGGAACTAAATTGTTCCAGAGCTAAATTTATTGAGACAATAATTCTTGTCTCAGCTCTCAACACCTTGGGGTGGTGTGCCTGAAATAAAAGGCGGAAAATCCATACAAGGAAGGAAGGAAGGATAGGCAGGCCTCTTCACACTGTGAATTGTTACATTTAAGCGAGAAGCAGCGTGCGTTGTACGTGTGACTTGCGCGTCAGTATCTACGGTGCGCGTGTAAGTGGGATTATGTATACTTGCTTGCGGATGAAGAAAATTCCCACTTATTTAGTGTTGCTCAAAGTATAGGACTTGACAGCATTTATTTTTTTTTCTTTCCAATTAACATTTGCAATTACCTGCCAAAAAAACCAACACAAGCCTGAATGCTACAAATATTTCAAAGACAAAATCCATTTGCTATGGAAACACACTATGCATATCAGCTTTTATGCACATGATTTCTGTAATCTCATTGGTCAAACATATTTAAAACAAAACCTGTGTTCATGGTAATTCGAGAAATACGGACTAATTTACTTCCCCGTATGGTCATATCAGTTTATGTGTGTTAATCGGCTGCTTGTTGCATACTTCAAGATTTACAGAGTATAGGGCCAAAACATATAGTCGCCTTTCAAACAAAATTTTCGCTACCAAATATTTGGTTGTGACGTCAAAATGATGATGGACTTCAAATAAAATAACTTCAACACCGAGTTGAGACTAAATAAAATTTTGCGCTAAATTGTGCATGTGTTGAATTGCTATACACATTGCCTCAAATGTTTGTTACCGGTTTACACTTTAAATTTGATCGCAAATATTTGGTGACGTCATGACCAAATGTTTGGTAGCGAAAATTTTGTTTGAAGGCTAACTATGGTTTGGCCCTTCTAATTATATATACATTTTCCATTTCATTTTCTGTATGTTTTGATATGTATGAATAAAATAATGAAAAATTGATACACTAAGGGCACACGTTTACATATAAGAATTTGGTCATGACTTTATTTTTGATCATGAGCAAATTCCCAGTGTGAACGCAATTATATAAAGTGTCTGGCTTGTGACCAAATGTGACACGCCACTAAATTTAACGCGCAAGTCGTGTCCCAGTGTGAACGCAACAGCTAAGTTGTCTCGCTCTAGAGCCGCTCATGACTATTGTTGTTGGATTTAATTCGTGAACGCATGTCTGTAGCAAATACGCAGAGGTGTCTTACGCGAGCGTACATTTTCAAGGCTATTTTGTGCGCGTCTCGGCTCAAGACACTGAGTACACGTTCACGAATTTAATCCAACAACAATAGTCAGGGCTTGTTATGACTATTATGTGTGAACACGCCCTAGAGATCTTGTTATTATTTTCGCACCATTTTTCATTTTGCTTGCCGACTCACGATGACAATGTGTAAATCCTCAGCAGTGCATGTGTTCTTGTTTTGCAAGAAGCGAAAATCTTTCAACCATTCAGCTGCAACTTTTGATAGTGGTGTATTCAGAGTCTGATGATATCCATTGATAGACGCCCATCAACATCGCATGATATCGATGGGCGCCGATGAGTGATGATCATCGACGTGTGCGTTTTCATCAACAGGCATCGTTCAATTGAATTTAATCCAACTTCACTCAGCATTGATCAATCTGTCTCTTTGTGATTGTACTTTCAACATCTGTAGTTTTCAAACTAACAACACCATAGTCAGAGACAAACGTCATATGCTTTGAAAGAAATATATTAAAAAATTGCGGTCCTCACAGTTTTGGTTTTGAAAACACACTTTTTTGTGCATGTATTGTTCGCTGACTGTGGATGAGCACAACAGTAGAACGATTACATCATCAGCACCATTGCAACTCTGAGCTCATTGATAATGACGTTGTTTAGTACCATCTACTCTGAATCCACCACAACAGTGTTATCTGTTGTTGAAAATGATCACTGCGATAGTCTTAAAAGGGGGTTTACTGTATGCATCAACATATTCTTATATAAATTGGATTTAAGTGATAACCTAGTATTGTATAACAGTAAATGCTGTTAAATGTATACATATTTTTCCTATTAAAATGGTTTTAGATTACAAAAGAAAATAAAATTTGTGTTGTTTGTAAATTTTTATGAACTGGTCTTTTTTGGGGAACAAAGTGGTTTACTATTTGCTGAAACAGGGCAAACATTCTACCCCACTTTTGTACAGTTATAGAAAAACTATACCCGGTATATATCTATCATTTTGGATGTATGAATATTTCAAGATTATTTTGTATGTGTGCGAGTTTCAAGTAGCGTCCATTCGATTTGCTCTGATCAAAATACACCCACTTTTCCACTAATCGGTTTGTAGGTGGCCATTCATATTTGATTTGTACAAAATGATGGCTCAACTTCAAGGGGTATCCTTCCTTCTTTGCAGGGCTAGAATTCCGACGCGAGTCCAAGAGTCCACTCGCGCAAACAAAAGCCGAAGAGTCCAGTTAGATTCTCGTAAACTATTGAATAATTCACACAAACTCAATATAAGAGTCCTTAAGACTCTCGCAAATTCCAAATGGACTTGCGCAACCCTCCGCGAAATTCTACACCTGCTTTGCGCCTTTTGTATGAGCAACATCAGACCAAATTTGGTGATTTTAAATTAAATGAATCAAGGAATCCTTGTCAAACTCAACTGTCTATCTCATTTCATTGTGATTCAAGCTCCAACAGGAGAACAATAAAAAACAAAACACTGGTACAGTTGCATTTGTGTGAGGACAATTTATTCATGCATTCTATTACTAGAATATAAAAAATAAAAATATTGATTATACATAGTATTAATAATGTGCTTAACTCATGATAAAAATGAAAGGATTTTCTCAAAAAAAAAAAAAGTCTTACAGTGAAATAATTAACAGGAGATTTTACAGGATTAAACATAACAAGGCTGTGTGACTAACTTTTGACACAAATATGTATGTTACAAATCTGTTTTCCGCAAAACTTTGGAATGGTGGTCCCACTATCACAGAATCACATGGGCCAGACACAAAGAGATGTGTACCACAATTAGCACATTGTTTGAGCTAATTCAGTTTGGGAAAGGTCGTAATTCCTTTTCTTTACAGTGTATGAATTACTTTACAGTAAGTGTATGAATTCCTTTACTGTACTGTAAGTGTAAAGGAATTCATTCATTAACTTTGAATCAAGTTTTGGAGCAACCTTTGAAAATCAGAACATTTTAGAGCATTTTCATATTGAATGGGTCCAATTCTGAAAATTTAGCTATGAGATTTTGAATTTTATCAGCCACAAATTTTTCAAAAACAAATTTTGGCAGATAATTTTCATTATTAAAATTTTAGAATAGGCCCCATTCAATATGAAATTGCTTTAATTCAGTCTTAACTTTGAATCAAGTTTTGAAAGAACTTATGAAAATCGGAGAACATTTTAAAGCATTTTCATATTGAATGGGTCCAATTCTTCAAATTTAGCTATGAAATTTTGAATTCTATCAGCGGAGTTTGCGGCAGAGTGCCCCTGAACCACTTGCGAAAATCGAAAAGTTCGCCCGGCGATCGCGAGACACGCACCCCCTATATATAGCGATGGTATTTCAGCGGTGTCAAGGCGACTTTCCACCACGGTTGCTTGCCGGGAACCAGCGGGGCAAACACGCCTCGTCGGCCCGGCGGACTTGGACACGGGCCCTGCCCCGTATCATCGGCTCGGCGCTTGCTATCACCCTGAATGTGGCATGGCATCGCAAGCAGTAGCTTTTTCCGGTAAAAACAGAAACATTTTTGGCAGATAGAATTTAAAATTTTAGATAGTATAGGTCCCATTCAATATAAAATTGCTTTAAAATATTCTCCGTTTTTCCCATGTTGCTCCAAAATTTAATTTAAAGTTATGAGTGAATGAATTCCCTTATGGTACAGTCAATGAATTCATACACTGTAAAGGAATTCATATACCGTAAAGAAATTACAAACTTTCTTGAACTGAATTGGAGTAGTCGTCAATGCCATAAGAAATGTGGAAAGGCATGTCTCTATGATTTGTATATTTTCTATGGCTTCTGAATTTCATTGATGTGACATACAGGTTTGTATTCACAAAAGAGGAATAACTTTAATCCCAGAATAACTTTATTTTCATTCCATCGATGTAGTCATTCGGCATTCGCAAACGAAGAACGAAGTTATTCAATAATTTAAGTATTCCAAGCTTTGTAAAATTCAACTTAGTTCTGGACTGTGGGCTATCTCTTATCCCAGAATACAAAATCCAGTAATAAAGTTATTCCTGGAATAACTTTTGTGAATTCGGGCCACTGTTATATGAGCTACTCAATTTATTCTCATACTTCATGATAAAATGGTTTCTGATCTCTCCACAACTTAAAACCAGAAATCACTAAACAATGTTAATAGCTAGCAGCAAAAAATGCATTTTACGAACAGGGAAATGGCACGCAATGACTACATAGCAGATCCAAATAAATGAACTCATAAAGATGAAAAATCAAACTTCTGAGGCTGCACAATACTTTTTTATGGGCTAACAAATATTTGTTGCAATAAAATATATCTGTTGTCAATTTTTTTTTTCAATGATAGAAAAGATACACACACAAAAAAAATCAAATGTATTATTGTATGAAAATGTATGTTTGAAGATGGACTAATAATTGTTCAATAAAAAAAAATGCTTTAAAATGTTCTCAGATTTTCCCAGGTTGCTCCAAAATTTGATTTTAAATTAGAGTGAATACACCATAAAAGAATTGGAGTAGTTCTCAATGCCATAAGAAATGCGGAAAGGCATGTTTCTATGATTTGTATATTTTCTATGGCTTCTAAATTTCATTGATGCGACATACAGGTCCGTATTCACAAAAGAGGAATAACTTTAATCCAGGAATTAACTTTATTTTAATTCCATTGATGTAGTCTTTGGTATTCGCAAACGAAGAACTGAGGATACAACAATTTAATTATTCCAAGCTTTGTAAAATTCATCTTAGTTCAGGACTGTGAGCTATCTCTTATCCAAGAAAACAAAATCCAGTAATAAAGTTATTCCTGGAATAACTTTTGTGAATATGGGCCACACTGTTTTATGAGCAACTCAATTTATTCTCATACTTCACGATAAAATGGTTTCTGATCTGCTCTCCACAACTTAAAACCAGAAATCACTAAACAATGTTAATAGCTAGCAGCAAAAAATGCATTTTACGAACAGGGAAATGGAACACAATGACTACATAGCAAATCCAAATAAATGAACTCATGAAGAGGAAAAATCAAACTTCTGAGGCTGCACAATACTTTTTTATGGGCTAACAAATATTTGTTGCAATAAAATATATCTGTTGTCAATTTTTTTTTCAATGATAGAAAAGATACAAAAAAAAAATCCAATGTATTATTGGGGGGAGGTACTCAAGTTTGGTTTGGGTAGGGACGTGCCGCAGGGAAATTTGAAAAGCCACCCATCCAAATACCAATTTTCAAGAAAAAGGGACCCATCCATGTACCAAATCTTCCAAATTTTGAGTCAAGTTTGATCAAAAATTGCATTTTTTCCGCCCAAATTTGCGCTATTTTGGCTAAAGTTTTGTGAAGAAATGTGAAGAAAATTTTGAAAAGTGACCCATCAAAATACCACATTTTTGGAAGAAAAAGGACCGATTGAAATACCAGAGAGCCTGATTTTGCTACCCGAATTTGCGGCACGTCCCCATAACCACTTTTGTACTAAGTACCCCCCCGGGCGTAAAATCTACATTATGACATGCATTTGCATTTTTTTTTTCAAAAATATTATAATTGTATAAGCTAAATGCTCATCATGTCTATTTACAAATACTGAAGTCATTTATACAATTCATTTACTTCAATATATTTTACAAAAAATATTTCAAATTTACATCTTCCGTCCAAGGAAGTGTCAACATTTATAGTATTTTCAGGAATGTAAAATTCACTGTCATCTTCAAGACCAAGCATTTGTGATCATGGTTCATTTTAAACACACTTATCTCCAATCACTTGCAAATCTTGATACTTCTGGTACAGAGCACAATTCGATTAAGAGAACCGTTTTTTCAGATGATTCTATACTTGGATCAACACCAAATAGGCAGGCCTCTTCACATCGTGAATTGATACAGATAAGCGTCTGCATAACTAAAAACAGCACACTGCAAGAAACGCAGCGTGCCGTGTACGTGTGACTTGCGTATTAGTATCTATGGCGCGCGTGTAACTGGGATTATGTTTACTTGCGGATGACGAAAAGCCTCATAATTCCTGCCTATTTAGTGCTGATCAAAGTATAACCATAGTATGTCTGTTCATCTCGTACCAGCCGTAAATGCGGCACACTTTAATTTTAAAGAGAAATATATGCAATGATAGTAATTGTGCAAATTGAATTTTGCAGATTCACAACCTTCATGCTTGCTCAGAACACCTGCAAAGTTTCATTTCAAGAATATGATCAAGAGTATGAAAAACATCTACCGTATAAGTGGTTTATTTTGCGCTACATTAATTTTCGCCCTTTTCGCGCTCAATTCACCTTGCCCGAAAAATAAATGTAGCGCAAAAAGTGTTATGTATAATACCGCCGCACCTTAAAAGAATCAAGCGCGAAAATTAAAGCGTGCGAAATGATTCAAATAAGCTCAAAATTCGACTTGTGCGAAAAATTACTGAGTGCGAAAAATATTGGCCTTTACAGTATTTATTCCGAGGACCAAGAGGCCGCATTTATGGTTGGTTTCACATAAACAACATAGAGTTAGAGTTAATAAATCCATGACCCCTCCCTCCTTCAAATGCTAAGAACGCCCACTACTATTTCCCTGTTTGTAACCAAAATTTTACAACTAATAAAAGAAGAAAATTGAAAAATTTGACATATTGAACTGGGTTTTCAATTTTTGAGGGCAAAAAGGAGATTTCAAAGCTCGCAGCCATTTTAACCATGCACCATGGAGAGACATTCGGGGTAGTCTGGTTTGGTTACCAACACAAACCAAAACTGTTTCAGAACTGATACATGCATACATTGACAAATTACAGGACAAAAGATGCTGCACATTAAACACAAAGGCCCGTATTTACAAAAGGGGAATAAATCTGTTCCCTGAATAACTTTTTCGACATTCCATTTCGTTTGCACATAACAAAATTAAGTTATTCTAGCTAGTTATTCCAAGCTACATTAAATCCAATTTAGGACTGTGGACTATCATCACTATTCTAATCTTAATTGACTAATTCTGTAATGAAGTTACCCCTGGATTAACTTTTGTGAATATGGGCCAATGTGTTTAAAACTGAAAACGGCACAAGTTATAAGGCAACCGAGGCATTATAATGCCCTTTTCAGCGATTAATCCCAAAACCTCCATGGTGATTCAGTTTGGAACCTCCTTCTTAAATCTGCGAGGGCAACACAATTTGTTTGGGCTTATCCCTAAGATTTAAAGGGGAGATACAGGACTTTGTATAATAGTGTTGATAGCCATGGAGTTCAAATTGGGGGCATTTTGTTCCCACTCGGTTCCCACCAAAATCAACTCCTGAGTGCCGAGATTGGGTTGTGTGTAGACACAAACTGCACAAATAATTTTTTTAAAGAATGATACGCCAACAAGCTGCACACAAAGCATGTGTACATGTTTTCAATATTTGTGCGTAATAACAAGATGCGATGCATCATTGGCAAAAACCTGAATACAACCAATTTTGTCTCTATGCTGGAATAAAAATGGCGGCAAGTCTGGTATCTCCCCTGTAAATCTATGGCCTTGATAAGGCCATGTCTTTTGAGGCATGCGAGTGCAATAGCATGCCATGACACCTTAAAGGTGCAATTCATGATTTTAACCTCGCCTCTTTTCCAGCTGAATAAAAAGAAGAGTACACTATAAATATACTGAAAATTTCACTTGATTCCGATCATTCGTTTCCAAGTTACAAGCTTTTTAGCATTTTGAAGATCCCCATAGGCTACTGTGTTGTAATTACTGTCGGGGCCCCGACAATAATTAGAAAATGACACATTTTCTCACTTTTCTCGAAAATGCAAGCATATATGAAAGAATGGTTTGGGGATTGTAACATAAACCAGTTGAGGATTCTTATGAGCTAAAAAACTCAATTTTGATAGAGGTGACCTTGAGGGTGAAAAGGGGATCATGAATTGCCCCTTTAAAACAAAGTCTGCCTCATTGACTCTTGATATCTGCAAATCAAGTATCATTATGGCAGTTCTTTCTGTATGACAGAAAGGGTAATTAAATGGTTGAATTCAATGCAATATTATGTAGCTGATAATATGCTAAAACAAAAACTGTACAGATGGTCAGTGATCAACATAAAAACTATAAACATTCTATACATAATAATAAGGCCAAAAAAAATAAATTGTTATGTTGCCCTCAGTGACCGACCCTATTCAGAAATTTAAAAAAAATATTAGGGTCGGGAAAGCACCTAATTTTGCTCAGATTGGGTGTTTTTTGAGAAAATATTTTGAAAATAGTGGAAAATGCACCCAAATTTGGTACTTGGGTGCTTTAAAAAAATAATAATAAAAAAAAAAAAAAATCCGACCGACCAACCCAATTTTTCAGAAATCCCACTTGAGGGCAACACAACAATAAATTTGTTTTGGCCTAATAGGAATGATATGGGCCCATCCACCACAAACCGCCAGTACAGTCGGCTCCTGGTCTATTCAGTTTCGAAATGAACATATCTTCAGCTCTAGATGACACTTGTTTCAAATTCATAAGACAGCCAGAAGTAGAGTTACAATTATTTGAATCTCTTTCTAGGCAGAATGTCATAACACCTAAAACGGAGAAAATATCCAAAAAAAGTACTTCAAAGTTTCATACTATGCACATTTTTCCTAATGCGAGTACATTTAGAAAATTATGTTAGTTTTCAGGTATTTTGGAGTTGATATGAAAGCTATATTTTGCTAGGAATTTCAAAAAGGCATGAACATTTCAAACCTGCAAAAATCTGAATTTTGTCAGAACACAAATTACGAACTGGAGGTTGCTGATGGACGGTGACATATGCGACTATTATACGCTGGGCTCCGACGTCTTATCCAAAATAAGACGCCGGTAAGGCCAAAAAAAAAAAATGTTTGATTGGCGTAACATAGAAAAAAAAATAGGGTAGATAGG
>JXSR01S073695.1:59325-71586 GCA_000969725.1 Ophiothrix spiculata | reverse complement strand
ATATGCCAGTTGACGATTCTTATAAGCTAAAAAACACGGTTTTGATAGAGGTGACCTTGAGGGTGAAAAGTGGATCATGAATTGCCCCTTTAAAATCAATAATACCCTAAATGCTGATTTGTGCTTCTGAAAGTACACCCTTTTTTTTCGAAATAACGTGAAATTGATAACCTTATCGCGGTCCTCGCGGTCCGTGACAATTCGTAAAAAAGGTACCCTTTCCCTTGGATTTCTGCTCGCTGTTGACCCAACGTTTACACTCAGACTCAGTGGCTCCCCTGGCCAAATGCTGGCCTGGGAGTCTTTTGTACTACGAGATGTTTACTCCACACACTTGTTGTTGTGTTCAAAATTTCATGATTTCAAAAATAACAGAAAAATGATTGGCATTTGATTTGTTAGATCATGAGCTTGCTGTGTTGTGGCCCCGGGTTGTGGAAGTGCCTGCACATATGCCTCACAACACTGACAACTCAGGCCTCAGCTCAGGCTCAGGAAGGGCATTACCAGTTTACACAATTTTAAAGTTCGATAACAACAATATTACAACTTTACCATGGTCTTGGTTGAAACCTGCATAGAGCAGCTTGTTGCTGAAAGTGTTTTCTTGTCCTAAATTCATTGCGATTACTTGGAAATCTTGATCTTTTTGTAGGCGTCAACAGTTTTCTTCCATTTTAGGTCCTGACCTCCGCCCTTGGAAAATTCCAATATTATGAAAGGTAAATTTTTCAATTATGCATCGTAACATCAAAATTTATTTAATTGGATATCTTATGTAGTGTTTGACAAAACATATATAATTTCAACAAAATTAATCAAATTTATAATAGGCAGCCCAAATAATAAAATAAACTCTAAATTTGTCAGGATATTAAATACAAAGCTCAAGTCTTATAAAACAAATTCACCCGTTTTAAAATGAATCAGTCCAAATGGGAAAGAAAGGTCATTTAAAAGGTCGTTCATTCAGTTCATTCAGCAGTATCGCTGTCCATTGCTATCCAACGTGTCCACAACCAGCAAGAAATTTGCTTCATAATGGCCCTTCGTGTATCCAGATGTATTTCAGCATGCAGTAGAGCTTTGATAACATCAAGTGCTTCAAATCAACAGGTGACTGGGAGGTATGCATTCACAAGATGCATGTCTTCAGCAGGTAAGCTTACTCACAAAGTAACTCTTAATATTCTTATCTTCAACTAGTCCGAGGTGCTTCTTCTTCTTCTTTGAGGATACTACGCAACATTCCTTGTGGAACAAAACGCGTAGGAGTTTGGTGCGCATGCAGGTTTAATTAGTCCATTTGTTGATCTTCTTTTCTTAGGTAGTCATAAATTGTTGCTTTGAACAAGTCTGGGTTTACGATAGTTGTTAGAGTTTCTGGGAGATTGTTCCAATCTCGGATTGTTCTTGGGATGTATGAATACTTATGACAGTCTAATCTTGAGTGTGGTTCTATATAGTTATTTGATTTGGAGCGACGGGTTTGCCTACGGGCTGGCTGCAGGTAGTTTTGGACCGGGATGGCCAGGTGGCCCCCTATGGCTTTTTGCATGATACTAAGTCTGCTTGCCTGTCTCCTGAGGGTGAGCGAGTCCCATTCAAGATTATTTAAGAGGCCGGTTACACTGACTTTCCAATCATATTCATTGAAAACCATTCGTGCCGCACGTCGCTGAATTTTGTCGACTTTTTGTATGAGTTCTTTAGTATGTGGGTCCCACACAGCTGAGCAGTACTCAACTGTCTATGGAGTGAACCAATATGAATATTTTCTGTTTCCGCTCCAATTCATTAATATTTACTTACAATAAAGATGAAAGACACATTTTTGAACAATATATCAAAGAAAGGAGTTGATTCAAAAATTCATTTAGCTGAAAATGTAAATTTTGTAGACTTATTCATTGACCTCCAATGCAATGTTTCACGCCAGGGAGTAACATGGAACAGCCTCAATTGACCAATCAGAGGACAGGATTCTAGTCTGTGACATCAGTGCGTCCAACAGAATAGGAAAGGATGCATGTGCATTTTATCCATATTTCGGTAGCAAAACAATTCTTTAACAAAATACACTTGAAAATGCTTTCAGATAGTCACATTCCTTCATTTTATGCTGTTTTTACTGTAAACCATTTTTGATCAAAATCTTATATTATTGCTTTAAGCTCTTTTAGACTTGTGGTTGCAGAGATACATCTATCTAATTTTATTGCTGGAAATTTTGGGCCCTATAGTTGTTGGGATTTAATTCGTGAACGCGTGTTTATAGCAAGTACGCAGTGATCCCTGACGCGAGCGTATATTTTCAAGGTTGTTTAGTTCGCGTGTACGCACAAGGCTCTGAGTACGCGTTCACGAATTAAATCCAAGAACTATAAGCTAAGGCTAATACGAATAACAATCGAACCAACTGTGCATGAAGAGGGTGATGAAGTTAAATTTCATGAAAAATAAGGATTTCAGTCAAAATTTAAATGGATCCAAGAAAAAACTGTAGATTAAGAACATTAAAAATGTTTTAACTTGTATAGGCCCTTATAACTCAATATTGAGTTTCCTGTCACCCGCCCTCGTTATGATTTTGAATTAATTGAAAAATAAAATTGAAAAATTGGGTTGGCAAAATTTTGGCCGTTGCGCTGTTGCGGTGAAGGTTTGTGAACCAATAAAGTGCAATGTACAGTTCAATTGTTTTAGTTAGACAACATAGCATACATGTCAATATTAATTAATATTAACTGCGCAAAATCTTTTATAGGTCAATGACATTATTTTAAATTGGAAATGTTTGTTTTGAGCCAAGGTACTTCTCTGAGAGAGCGGAGTGCAAGTATCTTGGCCCAAAACAAAAAACAACGATTTTAAAATTAAAAGATGGTACAAAGTTATTATTGTCATTTTAAATTTAAATGTATATTTTGTTTTTTTTAATTCTTACTGATTTCGACCCAAATCAGGTGAAAATCTAGTGCCTACGTCACCTTCTCACGAGGTGACTGCCAGCTCCATTGACCTTCTCTATAGACGAATTTCATAAGTCAATATCTTCTTTCAGAGAGCATATATAAATTTACCAAAGGTATGTCAGTATATTCTCATTAGTATATAACAACATATAACAGGCCCAAGCTTTTAGCCAGGATTTGAAAGTAGGGCGTCCAAATTCGCGGCCGGGCGAACAGGCCGGCTTCAATCAAAACATTGTGACGTCAGCATCATTAATATTCATACTTGACAAAGAAGTCGAGGATTACGTTCGCGCTATTTTGTAAACAAAATGGCGACTCACTGGGGAACGAACGAAGAAAAAACGCGATATAAAACCCATTTTAAGTTCATAAAGTACAATAAATTGGTCAGATTTTGTGATGATGATGATTATTGAAGATAAATTCTAACATTCAACATATATTTTTGGACGCCTTATTTGACCGCCTATGCATTTTACAGGGCGTCTTTTATCGTGACAGGCCGTCCAAAAGACGGCTTGACGGCTCTCTGGCTAAAAGCTTGAACAGGCCAATATCAGCTTCAGTTGAGTTTAAATGCATTTTTTTGATAAAAGTTTGTCAAAATCCAAGATGGCGACGACCATGTGCTTTGACAAAAAAGTTGCCAAAAGTTGGTTTAAAAATTACTCTGGCATTTTAAAATACTCACAACAATATTCAAAAGTCATTCTGGATCATTTCAGTGAATGTTTGGGTCGTGCATGTAAACTAAATTTACTAAAAATTGATGAAACAACTTTTACAATTCATGACCGTACAATTTCAATGGACCTGAGTGTGACATTATCGTAGATGGAGTCCATCGTAGATAATTCACATTTTGGGACTAGTGAAAATCATAGTTTCAATTAGTTTGTTACTTTGTCATCTGCTAAAAAAACATCGATCAGTCCAGGATGTACCTCGTGTTGGGTTAAGTCAAACGCGACCTTCACAATATCATTGTGTGCATATTATATTGTGTTTTTAAGCATGTGCACTATTATCGCAAACACTGTGTTCACGCAGGTCATTAACAGAAGTCATTGCTACTTGATAATGATCATGCAGTTGTTTGCGCAAAACTAGAAATAATCCTATTATTTTACTAAAAATAATCCTATTAGATTGGATCACACTATTACTCAGGTTATTAATTGTCCATGAACTCATAGCGTTGCTGTTTGCGAGTTTTCATTTACTAATTGAATCCTGGGGAATATAAAACAATTATGAACATTTGAACAGAAATATTGAATGAAAAATCTCTCCAAATTTGTTGATAGAGCTGTTTCAGATTGTTGTGGTCAGTTGAAAATTCACTATTTTTAAAGAAAAATATTGTGTGTCAGGGAATGTGCAACAACTTTGGGAAAATTACCAGTCACGAAAGAATTGGTGCTTTGAAACATTTTGGTGTTATGGGGGCTTTTTGTAGGGTTGCCTTTTTTGAAACTGAACCATGGGAAATATATTTTGGTCTAATGCCTTTAATTTTTATCTTATTTGTAATCTGATAATTGAGTTTGCCAACCAGTAACTTTTGTTGTTTGTTTAGAACTTGATTGTGAAACATTGTAACAGTAATCTCTTAAATCGGGGCAGTATATTTACACAATGACTCATCATGGAGCATCAAATAAAATGATACAACTTTAGAGCACATGTTTTACAGTTGGCGCATCCAAAAATATCATTGCGGTCCAAAATACAGAGTAGAACTTTGATCTGTGGTTTTTATATTTTGTATTTGCTAAATACTTCATTTTGTTCAACAATGTTGTTGTTAAAAATCTAGGTTTTTTTCCCAATTATATTAAATTTAGTACTCCATTGAGTACATACTTACCAAGTAATAACATTTTGATCTTCATTGGAGCACAAAAAACCCCGAAAATAAAGGGAACTGTACATATGTCTTATCAGCTCAGAAGCCAGAATTTTTTGAAGGGGATGCAGAATTTTGATAAGCAAACCTTTAAGAATTAGCTAAATTTTGATCAACCCAAAAGTAATTTCAGTGGTATTTAAACTAGTTTCAGTAATTTTGTAAACAGCACCATCCAACTGACGGCTTAGATGTTGTCCGCTCATTGCCAGTTACGTTACTTAAAGATTAACTTGAGAAAGTTATATTGGGGTCTGATTGATTCTTTTTCTACGGTACTTTTTGTCAGACAGACTGTTTGATACATTTTCAAATTCAAGGGCGTGCAAAGCCCCTGATGCCCGGGGGGAGGGGGGGGGGTACTCAAATTGGTTTTGATATGGGTGTGCTGCTGGAATGTGTGAAGCACCACCCATGTATCAGCTCCATTGGCTTCCGGTTCAACAGAGGATCCAGTTCAAAATTCTCCTCCTCACCTACAAGGTATTCCATGGTGTTGCTCCATCATATTTGAAAGATCTCATCAGTGTCTACGTTCCATCACGCACACTGAGGGCAGGCAACATACATTGTAGGTCCTGAGAGCAACCTGGTCTCTGTTATTCCCCAAACCAAAACCTACGGTGACAGGGCCTTTGCTGTTGCTGCCCCAGCACTGTGGAATGCCCTTCCCATAGCTATCCACAATTCTCCCAGTGTTGCTCAATTCAAAGCACAGCTGAAAACACACTTGTTTAAAATTGCTTTCTTTGTATAAGTTTGTGTATTCCATGCTCTTGTTGATTGTATTTATTTTATTTCTCTATATAGCGCATTGAGATATTTTTTATGTTATTATGCGCTCATAAGTATGTTTATATTATTATTATTATTATACTAATTTTCAAGAAATAGGGACCCATCCATATATACCAAATGCCCAAATTTTGAGTCAAATTTATACAAAAATTGAAATTTTCACAAATTTAGGCTGATTTTTGTTTGAAATTTAGAAAATAAATCCAAAATTTGCACCATTTTTTCAGAAAATTTTGAAAAACAGACCCATCAAAATACCACATTTTGCAAAGAAAAAGGACCCATTGGCATACCAGACAGCCTGATTTTGCTACCCAAGTTTGGCAGCACATCTGCGTAATCACTTCTGTACTAAGTACCCCTTCCGGGCCCTGATGCCACTTAACTCCCCTGGCTATAGGATTGTAGCCTCTTTCCCTCTCCTGATAAGGACAGCAGCTCAAATGTAAACCTTGTCTTACTAGTAATTGCATCTTTTGCATTTAATTTTATTTTTGGTGCAATGTAGGAAAACCTGCTACATGGCATTATGGTACAAATTTGACATTTTCAGTTTTTGATAACAATTAACATTTGAAGTTAGTTTAGTTTATTCTATCTTTAAGAGTCCCTTTTCTCAAATGTTTTTAAGTGTTCCTCTTTTGATATTCACATCAAAAGTTTATGAAAAAATAAGGAGAAATATTAAAATGTATAGACTCTCTATAGTTGTAATATGTAGTGGGATTTTTTTTGATTGCTGATTTAAGTTCGACTGACATTATTGTCCAAAATATTTCTTTTCAGCTCAGTACAACAACATCATCGTTGACAAAAAAGGAGAGAAATCCAACGTTGGTTTCATTCAACTCAACCGACCCAAAGCCCTGAATGCATTATGCGACGAACTGATGCGTGAAGTGAGGCAGGCATTAGATGATTTTGAAGCAGATAAAACTATCGGTTGCATTATACTCACAGGCAATGAGAAGGCATTTGCAGGTGAGCAACGTTATAGGTGTTTTTTTTTAAAAACAACTTTTATATAAACTTTTTTTAGCAGTCAAGTTAGCTCAAACGATTAGGTGCTCGCTTGTGGTGTGGGAGTTCCCACATTCGAACCACTCTGGTGCCAAAAGTTGAGTGTGCTTGAAATTCCCTTGAACAAGGAAATAACTGCAAATTGTCTTTGGAAACCCGTACGAAACTCGGGGAGCTGATCCGGGCAGCGATGGTGCGTATGTGGGCTGATCAAGGTTAAGCACCCCTAGAGGTTGTCACAGAACCTGAAATGATGCTTGGTGGGCAATGGAGCTTACTTGAGCCACAGTGGTCAGCTAACACCTGTAAAGTGTGCAGAGGCCGAGTGGAATTACAAATCTGGGAGGCATAGCGCACTATAAATCCAAGTATTTATTTATTATCTTAAGTGATGCGCCACATTGAAAGGTAAATGTTTGCGGCCTTTTATGTAATTGGCCAATTTAAGTTGCACATCAAATATTACGGCATATTGTTGGGCAGTTGAGAATTGTAAAAAAGCTTTGATGCTCACATTACACAATTAGTGCAGATGCTGCATAATTTGTTTGTCAGTTGATGTACTATAGGCTAGACAATAATTTATTGGACAGTTTTTAAACAAATTCAGATTGCAGGGGCCCCATTATTTGTAATGCAAACCTACCCTGCATTTTTGTTTACATTGTCCAAGAAATTATTGTTTTGCCTATAGCTATTTTTATGAGGCTATTGATTGCTTGAAGTAAAGTGAACCCATTGGATACACATCTACTTCCTAACTCCATAAGGGAGTTATCTTATTACTTGGTGAGCATAAACTCTTGGAATTGAGACAACCAATTTTTTCTTTGCAACTTGTTACCTCATTGATTGATTTGACACAATTAAAAACATCAAAAAAAAACCCCCAAATTTAGATTCATGTGTAATGCTGCATATATTTGCATTGAAAATAAATGGGCAATTTCAAAATTCTTGACAAGCTTCTGTCAAAGTACTCAAATCTGTTTTTTTTTTAAATCTCATTTTTAGTTTTGATTTTATTCATTTTCTATGCGTAGCTGGAGCTGATATCAAAGAGATGAAAGACAGAACCTTCCAAGGTGTATACAGTGGTAGTTTCCTATCACATTGGGACAGGCTAAGCTCTACAAAGAAACCAACGATAGCAGTTGTCCATGGCTTTGCAGTAAGTTTTTGTATTCAATGATTACCTTATTGGATACATCTTCTGTATTTTTTCCAATTTGTTGTCATACAAATTTTGATTGTAACTAAATGAACTCTAGATAGAAATTAATAAATGAATGAGGCAAAGATTTATGTACAATGACAAAGGGACTTGATTCTGCAATTGTAAGTTATACTAGGCCATTAACCTAACACATTTACTCTTCAGAAGATATTTTCTCATACTTGTTCATCGTTGGGAGTGAATATCTAATGGCGGGGGTAGGGGGCACTGAGCTATATTGGTGTACATATGCGTTAACAAAAACATTGAAAAAGGTGTCATTTTTTCCTGGAAAGCACTGCTCGTGTTTAGGGGTCTAAGGGGTGTTTTTTAAAACAAAAACATAAAGTGTCCACAAAAAGGTGTGTTTTTCAAACCCTGAAGGAAAAAATCAACTTTTAGGGCGTAAACCTTAGAGTACAATTGCACTTAAATCCTTGTTTATGGGTATTTCTTCAAGGAAATTTAAACTTGTTTAGGGGATATTTTGTAAAGCTATATTCATGCATGTATATCAATATAGCTGAGTGCCCCCCCCCCCCGATCTAATGTGAGCGAAATGTTTTATGTGTCCTGTTGAATTCAGACTCTAAAGGAAATTGTGATTTCAGGTCCCAAATTGATTAATAATATGTGATCCCTTATGACCAGACATTGTATCACATTTGGTTGATTGACCAGTCTGATATAATGATAAAGAGAATTAACTTCTCATCAAAGAATAAAGATATATCATTATTGATCTTAAGAACTCCTCTAGATAAGTTCTTTTTCGAGATTATAACCATTACTTTCTAATGTCCCTGGCTTATTTCAAGTGCAAGCATGTTGACTAATTTGATGTAAATTTGTTTTGCAGCTTGGCGGTGGTTGTGAAATGGCCATGATGTGTGACATCATATATGCTGGTGAGAAAGCAAGGTTTGGTCAACCGGAAATCAACTTAGGCACAATACCAGGTAAGGGAAAATGTTGCATAATCTCTTTGATATTAAATTAATATTCAACCAAATAGATTCACTTGGTTTCTGAAACAACATGTATCAAAATCCTATTATCCTGCTGCAATGTGATCATATTGGCTTCTCAAAGTATGTGGCAATCTTGGCAATTATTCAAACACACAATGGCATTCTTTTAAAATACTAAAGAGGGCCTCTTAGTAAAAAAAGCTGATTAGTTAGATTTTGGTTGTGCTAAGTGAAATTATTAAATTTTGTCCATATGGAGAAGTTTGTAATGCAATAATGCCATAACATAGTGATGTTTAATGTTTATATTCCTTACTAACTTGTGGTTATTATTTTCAATTTTTTCTTCTCAATCCAGGGGCTGGTGGTACTCAGAGACTGACACACGCTATAGGTAAATCCAAAGCGATGGAAATGGTGCTAACAGGAGACATGATGAATGCCCAGGAGGCCAAGGAAGCAGGTTGGTAATAACTTGATTGATTAATTGAGGATTTGATAATTAAAGAAGAAAAGAAGAGAGGGCAATCTATCTGACCATTAACCCTAACCTGCCTCAGTCTAACAAAATCCAATACTTAAGCAAAAATCAAGAAATTTGCTTAAACCCAAATAAGTCATAGACTTGGGGTATATATTGGCATTAAATGGCTGTTATGGAGTGGCTTGCCGTAGCTGGACATTGGACTGGGTTGCGAGAGGTTGGGTTCAAATCCCAGGGGAAACAGAACATTTTTGAATGAAGTAAGTGTTCGGACATAGCTAGTTTTTAGGCATTTGGGAGTTAGGATTAATATTGGTAATGAAAAAAATTCTCTCACTCGTGGAGTTCAGGATAATGATCCTAACCAGTACCTTGAGAAAGCTAGATTGCCCTACTACTGCAGCCAAAACTCAAGGCCTAATCCCGATGACCACTTTTGCTGGCACTGGAGGACAAGAGGGTAGACTACCCATGGTACTCATGTGGTGCCTTTTAACATGGGGAAAAAGGTTAACGTTCCGATCACATTTTCATCCCCCTGGGCCCATCCGGCAGTGGTATATGTTTTGACGCCATATGAAAGCCCATGTTTTTCTGATTCAAAATTCAAAATTTAACCTCCAAATTCTCAATAATTTCGGAGATTATAGCATAAAGTGTAAAATTAATTTGGTATACATATTTTCTATTTCTTTCGTATTTACATAACAGCTATATCCCCAGGGTTTTATACTTTCTTTTGCTTCTCAAGAGAAAACAAGAAACAAGCTGAGGTTCCCCTTTAATCCCCTGTACAAATAGACTCCTTCATGGAGTATGCATATCATGACATAGACTCACCAGGTATACACTGTATGCAGCGCCCCAAGAAGGAGCATTCGCACAGGGGACCAATGGCTTTACATGACTTCCAAACCACAGAGCAATTAGAATAAAGCTTCTTGCCCAAGGAAACAAGGTTCCCACCTGTAGTGCCGCCACCGGCACTCGAACCCACAACCTCTGTATTACGAGTCTTGTGCTCTAGCTGCTCGACCACGCGAACCCCAATCCTTACCAGCAGTACGAATACCACAAGCAAGATGCAACAGCACTACCAGTTGCATCTTGCTGTGTGCTGTTGGCATTTATCTGCACAAATAATGCGAAGTTATCCCTATGGTTGCCGTAATAGTTATCCAAATGGCTGCTTTACAGATAACCTTTGCCCTGTATGTTATTACAATGTTTATGAAATATATGGCTCTCATAAACTGATGTTAAATTATTGATTTCTTGAACTCATATCAATTCACTTTATTTCTCTTAATTTCAGGTTTAGTCAGTAAAGTCTACCCAACAGACCAAGTCCTTGATGAGGCCGTCAAACTTGCAGAGAAAATTAGTTCCAAATCTAAAATAGTTGTGCAGATGGCTAAAGAAGCAGTGAATTCATCTTATGAAGTGTCATTACAAGAAGGTCTCAACATTGAGAAGAGGTTATTCTATGCTTCATTTGCTACGGTGAGTCCATGTTAAATTTGAAAATGTTTCAGCAATATTACTCTTTTTAAATGTAAGTCAAGACTTACACAATCAATCATGGGACTTATGTTGCATATTTTTTCTGCATGTAGTGAACAAATGGTCTGGGAAAACCAAGGAAATCCAAATTAGGCCAAAAAAAGAAACAAAGTTTGTTTCTGGTAACCCGCGCGCGTTTCTGTTTAGTGAATCTTTACTTTTGATAAATTAAAAATTCTGCAAAAAAAGGAGACTTGCATACCCTTTAATGTTCTTGTATATTAATTTACATACCCATTACCTCATCAGTTGAGTGATATAACCATGATAACATGCATTTCTCAACTCTGAGCACTGTTAGTAAGTAAAGATGCAACAAAACAATTAAGTCGCTGTATTATTTAACATGAAAGAGAAACCAACAAGGGCTACTACAGTAATATACAAAGCTTTTATGGTTAATAATGATATTAATAAATAATATATGAAACCAAGACCATTGTTTGAATGTGTTTTTCTTCCTGGGAATCCTGCATTTTTTGTAAAAAAAAAAAAGAAGAAAAATAGCATATCGCATTGCATTTTCGAAAAGTAAAAAAAAAAAGCAGCGTACCGCATTGTACTTTTCAAGCATGTTACCAGAAACAAACTTGTTTTTTTTATTTGGCCTTATATTGAATTATTGTCTTCGTACTACATGTCAATGCTATTCCCACTGCTGTTGAGCAAAGTTCAAAGTTTTATCTGATCTCCTTGATGTGTGCTCCAAGCTATACAAGAATATTCAAAATATTGTCTGATTTATTGTCAAATTTTGACTGCTACCATTTAGCTACATACAGAGCTATATTTTGTTATTAACTTACCTTTATCGTTACAGTGTGACTTGTCTTTTAAGATTTTAAAAAATCCTTAAGAAATCTTGACACTTACCTAACAGTTTTGTTCCATCAGGAACAGCAAAATTCTTTCAGAATGACTCATTTCTTTCTTTGATTTACAATTAACATATTGAAGATGACCTCAGAATTGGGCCTTGTAAATGTGCCTTGAAAAATGTAACACCTCATCATGGTTCACAAGCTTTGTTTTCTCTTGTTCTTATTTATCCAAAAATATCGATAAAAGCTCCTGTGTCTATTTGCAATTGTAGAGTCTTGCCTCTATCCCAATATATGATTGATGGCTCTGATGATCAATTTCAGACTGTTCTGATGTTTCACAAGTGAAGTTGTTGATTGATTAGTGATTTTCACCTAATCAAGGTGCCTTGATTAGACGCACCTTGATTAGACTGCTTGGAAGCCTAGGACTAATAAGGCCAAAAATAAAAAATAGTTGTGTTGCCCTCCTAAGAGAAAAATTTGGACACCCGGCAGGCC
>JXSR01S073695.1:48275-59275 GCA_000969725.1 Ophiothrix spiculata | reverse complement strand
GCCAAAAGTTGTTCAGAATGAGTGTATCTAATATTGTATGGGTCTGGTTCTATTTATTTTTCACTTTTATTGCACTGAAATGCGAGTGATTTTTCAGACTTTTTTGTTGACAAAATTGTGCATACTAATGAGCTTATACGTGATTGGTTGAAAAAATGGCCATGTGATCAATGTTCCGGAGATTTCCGAATGGATTTTGAAAAGGTCTACTGTAGAGTCTTGCCTCTATCCCAATTTATGATTGATGGCTCTGATGATCAATTTCAGACTGTTCTGATGTTTCACAAGTGAAGTTGTTGATTGATTAGTGATTTTAACCTAATCAAGGTGACTTGATTAGACCACTTGGAAGCCTAGGACTAATAAGGCCAAAAATAAAAAATAGTTGTGTTGCCCTCCCAAGAGAAAAATTTGGACACCCGGCAGGTCGTTTTTTTATTTATTTTTTTTAAATTTCCATGAACTAATAAATTAGACTGGGCACCAGGACTAGTCTACCATACGGGAAAAGAATCTTTAAAAATATAGCGATACATGCCATACACATTCAAGTATTTTATACATGAATATGCCATCAGTTCTTTCTTTTAAAATGTTCAAAAATTCTTTCAAGTGATCAAACTGCCGATCTATCAACACAATGCAGCTATTTGTTCCGTTCTTCAACTTCCGGTTTCGCAATATTGTGTTTTCAAATTATAGAATGAATTTTATGGTTAAACTAATAATGGAAAAAAAAATGGTTACATTTTTAATGCTTTTTGAAGCTTTTGAGTATTATTTTTGACCAAATAAGGTTTTAAATTATACAAAAACATCCAAATGAAAATTTTTGACATTGATATTTTTAAGAACTATAAAATGATTTTGTGGATATGAACAGTGATACATGACAATCTACCATGCGGGTGTTGTGTTGATGAAAATATAATTCGCGGAGAATGTTAAATTTTTGTTGTAAAAAAGTTCCGAAGGGAGCTGCTTGTTTGGATTTCTTGCATATCACAACTTTTACACATGTTTTATCAAATGGAAAACACAGGTGAAACATTCATAAACAGACAAAATCATAAAAAGCATGTTTAAAAAAAAAAAGAGGCCAGATTTTCAAAATTTTGACCAGGCCGCAGAGGGCAACACAATTTTTTTTTTATTTTAAGCCTAATTGAGGCACTTTTCGTGAAACAGAAATGCTGATAAGTTGCATGCTTAAATTTTGCTGTAAATGAAATGTGGAAATTAGTGTATATTTTGTGCAAAATTGTTGATTTTATTTTGTGCAAAATTGTTACTCTATTTATTTCTCTTTGTATTTTTTTTTACAGGATGACAGGAAAGAAGGCATGACAGCATTCGTGGAAAAACGACCAGCTGATTTCAAGGACCAGTAAACACGTACATATCCCATAAACAAAAAACTGTTGGAAATTCTCTGAGCCATGTCGATTCATAGTACATCAAAGGCATGTATGAGGCCAACAAAAATTAATTGTTGTGTTGCCCTCAAGTGGGATTTCTGAAAAATTGAGTCGGTCGGTCGGAATTTTTTTTTTTTTAAAGCACCCAAAGCACCAAATTTGGTTACATTTTCGACTATTTTCAAAATATTTTCTCAAAAAACACCCAATCGTAGCAAAATTGGGTGCTTTCCCGACCCTAATATTTTTTTTTTACATTTTTGAATAGGGTTGGTCGCTGAGGGCAACATAACAATTTATTTTTTTTGGCCTGATGGATCAATATGCCAAGAACCAAAACCTTCCATCCAACAAGTACTTTAAAAAGATCATGAGACAACTTTGCAAGAAAATTTGAGATTATTTTTGTTAATTATAGATGATCATTTTAATCAAGCTGGATGAAATTGAACCTTTTGCTTTTTCCCAAGACTCTTTTTTTTTCAAAAACATTGGACAATTAGGAATATAAATATATATTTTATAACTAATAGATGTTTTATTCAGCAAACCCTAAGATTTGATAACTTGATCAGCATGTTGATATTTTCAAGAAAAGAACAAAGGAATGTTTTGCCCTCATAATGCGTTTGCTTCAAAAAGCTGCTGAGCTTGAATACACTCGTTTGTTAGAACCATCTTACAGGAGCCAGTTGTTATACAATCATGTGAGCTAGGGTTATACACACCAAAGGAAAAGCTTTGAAGTACAAGTAAATTACCCAATATTTGTGTGTAAATGTTGCAAAATGTACAGCTACATTGTCAAAACATACTCCCAATAAGCTGCATTGCTTAATGTGCAACTGAAACAGGGTATATGCAGCATCTGCAATTTGTACTGAAAGTTATTATATATGTTATACGTCAAAACAAATTCTGATGCTGATTTCAGCCAATTTTGAGCTCTTTTTTCTAAATGCATCAATGCAGTAATCAGTGGTTCAACAGTATAGCCTGTGAATACCTTGTAGTTTGAGATCATGAGCTGTTCAATTAAAATCTGTCTTGAAATTTTTGATGAAATATCTGATGTGAATAAATACTTTGTGAATTATTGATACATGTAGAAAGATTCTTGAATGAGTTTTTGATTCTGAATTTTAAGGGGCAATTCATGATCCACTTTTCATCCTCAAGATCACCGCAATCAAAATTGATTTTTTTAGCTGGTAAAAATCCTTGACTGGTATATATTACAATTCCCAAGCCATTCTTTCAAATGTGCTTGCATTTTTGAGAAGTGAATTTCTGTCTGGGCCCAACTGTAACTATACAATACAGTACTGTAGCCCAAGAGTATTTTTTTAAATGCTGACAAGCTTGTAACTTGAAAAAAATGACCAGGATCATGTGAAATTTTCAGCATGCATTTATTTTGTATTTTTCTTTTTGTTTAGCAACAAATGATGTGAGGTTTTTGTGTCACATAATAATCCTAAATTGCACCTTTAAAGTTTCATTACACTTTTTTTGTTCTGGCAGTGCTCAGTACCATAATGTTAACCAAGTTTATCCTGAGGTTTCTGCTAGAATCTTTGCTGCAACTTATATCCTATTGTTATTATTATATTATGTCGGCTGAAGTTGAAAGTGGTTGAAAAGGTCAATCTTGAGGTATAGTTCAGGGGTCGTATTCATAAAGCACACTTAAGTGCAACTTTTTTAAGAGTTACACTTAAATGAACAAATATTTAAGGGATTCCCTTAACTCTTATGATTTTAAGGGCAACTTTAAAGGGGACCTTGGAGCACCCTTAAGAGTTGCCCTTTAAGTCATATGCATATTCTATAGCACATATTTCACAAGATTTTCTTTTTCATACAAGAAAACACATCCAGTGTGACTAAAGAGAGTCAGTTAAATACTTGGAAATAATTTTTAAAAATTATAGTTAGCATTTTTGTTCTTAAATTTACATTTAAAAACAAACAAAAATGACACACTGCAATAAATCAGAAATTGAGCTGAAAGTTAAGGGAATCACTCAAGTGTAAAAGTTGCACTTAAGTGTAAGGGAGTTTTATGAATACGTCCCCTGCTTCTTAAAGTGTATGTTTTCTAAAGTAGTTGTTTAGTGGGAAAAAGAATTGGAAATATTGAAATTTGGAGATTTCTGTTGCCATGTCAGATCAATTTCTTGCTCAAAAATATCTAGGGGTCAATTACTAAATAAATATGACATTTCCAGCACTTCTAGCAGTTTTTCTATAGTTCAGACATTTTGAAAGATTATAATTTGTAAAGCTTTTTCTGTCTGCTAAATTGGGTTGAAATTGGGCATCATAAACATCAGCTGTTATGGAATTTTGAAGTGGTATTTGTAATTCCAGTAATGCAATAGCACTGTTTAGGCTTCACTGACATTTAGAATTTCAAACGTGTTTCACTTGTGTGATTACTTATCGCCTGATATTGGTTATGTTTATGACTAAACTTTTGAACCAAATTAAGAGGAATTGACAAGCTGTCCACAAATACCAATAATTCAATTTTCACCCAAAGATGTACCTTTCCATACAGTACATTACATCACTGTTAAAACCAAGGAAATTATTTAAGGAAATAGTACTTGCCGCCATCTTGTTGTCGCTCATGGAGCAGAGTTATTGTACTTCCGGATATGTTCGAAGTTTGGCCCGATATCCAGGCAGATTGAGTAAATATTCACTTGATACATTCAACGTGTGCATTTTGTTTCATGCGCAAACCGTGTCTGCGTTTCAAGTAGCGCCTATTGCGACTTACTATGATCAAAGTACACAAATTTTACCGCTAATCCTTTTTGAAGTGTGGCACACGGAGCGTAAAATGAAGGAGGTACAATAACTTGCCTTCCATTTGGCTCATTTGCATGAATGGGACTTCAGAATGATAGCGTTACCGGAATTGCACGGCGGTCAAATTAAAATGGCGGCAAGTACAGAATCCCCTTTATAATTACCATGGGTAAAACCCATCACATGGTGACACCTACATGTTACTTTAAATTTCATAGGTCTCCCCAGGTCACAAAGCATGTGGAGACACACAAACAAGTGGCCTGTAAGTTTTACCACATGATAGGGCTTGTATATTATTCATCACCCGATGGCCTTGCATATTTGTGATGACTCACCCCCGAAAAGGGGGACTTTGCGACAGAACACTTTTCGAGAAACTGATGAAAATAGGCAGCAAAAAATAAAGAAAATAATAAGAATTTCCAGCAGATTTTCTGTTGTAAAATTTGATCACCTTGATCAATTTCAACAAGTAAGGTGTCATTTTAAGGCTTAGAAAATGCTGTAATGATGGAATGATAAAATCAAAATTGATATCATCTTTTCGGGGTGAGCCATCATATTTGTGACCCGTCATATCAAAAGGTACCTTAAGGGTCCCAAAATGAAAATTGATTTTTTTAGTCTCATCTGAAAGATCATAATTTAAGCTTTAAAATGACACCTTGCTTTTGGTTGTTGGATGTTTGGTAAAAGGCATCGGGCTGATTCAAAAAAATATAGTTCTGAGAAAATAGAGTTTCAAGTTTCTGTACTGGTAAAACTTGATATGAAGGGAGAACAGATTTTTATATTGGTTTTTAAAACATTTGTGGATGTTTGAACTAATATAGAATACACTTCAAATGTAACATTTCTGATGAAATTAGAAATTCGACCTTGGACGTGATTTTTGATTATCCTCAGATTCAATGGCCCGTATCTAGTAATTTACTATGCCGACCTTAAGGTACCTTTCGATATGATGGGTCACATTTATGAATTACTTTTTCAATTCATCAATATGATTCTTTCCAAAATTTCCACCACAATCAATCATGATCAGAAACATGCAAATAAGAGTAATGCAACAAGCTGTAATTGATTCAAGTACTTTATTAGTAATACAATTCTGTATTACATACATTTCAAGAGTACCATTCAAATAAAACAGATAAGACATACAATTGCTTTGAAGAAACATAAAACACAACAATATTGATACTAGTGGAAACCAAATATAAAAATGAAATTCAATCCAACACATATACTACATATCCTTCTAATTTGATATTTTCCTCTGGCAGTGGTACTCATTCCAATATAGATATCTGTAGGTGGCTTCGAAATATCCCCCAAAATGTTCAGCTTTGATAAATACATGTTTGAGTCACTTGCCACATCAAAAGCACTGAACCATGATAAGACATTTGTTCAAACCAATAGTAATTTATACATTTGATATTAATTAACACAATTAATTAACCAAACGTTTGTTTTCTTTCCGCACCAGAAATCCTGACAAAACCTTGTTACTTAGAAATTCCTAAAAAGTAGAATCTCTCCTTATATATAGCCATAAATTCTATCTACTGGCTTATATAAAAGTGGCAGTATACACACTGAAAAATCAAACAAAGACCTTGTGAAAACTTCAGAGCTGTACCTACATAGTATACAGCTACACTCTACTGATCTTTACATAAGGTCAAAGGTCATATATATAACAATATTGTAATAATTGAAAAATCACAAAACGGCCCATAAGCCACAAGTTACACATAAAAATGCTGAAGGGACATTCAGAGAACAGTATTATTTTGAATATTTATTTGAGTTTTTGCAGTGTTTACAAAGCATTGTTCCTAACTGACTTATGACAATTTTCAACACAGTGGATTAGGGGAGCTTATATAGAGAAATGCTCATTGATAAAAATGGAGAGTCAGAATAGACCAAAATGTCAGGTTTTTTTTTAAATCTCTGTACTAAGGAAGCAGATGAAATGCTCACAACCAATCTCTGAATGTCCTTTAAACTCAAGGTTTATTCATTCAAAACACATCTTACAGAATGTAATCTTGTCAAGTTAAGAGACTCCTAGAAATGTCTATACTAATTTGCTATGTACCTCAGGGTTTATGGAGTAGTCTACTTACACACAACACTTTGACAAATAAATTAATGTATTACGGTTATTATTAAGGTAAACATTCTTGTTGAGTTAATCCATATTAAGAAATTATAGCTAAACAACTCCTAGAGATTTCTGATCTACGTACACAACACTTTTGACATATAAATAAATGTATTAATCCTTCGATGTATCAGAAAACACAAAATATATTCACGATATAAACATTTAGACATTGGTGACACATCAAAATGAAATGTACCATGACCATTCTCTTCCTGAGCCAATTTTTAGTTACATTATGTTGTAAAAGGGGATGGGCTATGAAATTAAACTACAGACCCATAAAGTTTGGATTATTCTAAAATGTAGATATAGCACACACTATGTTTTTTCAAAGCAAATGGTAAATGTAAATAGGAAAGTATGTGCTACATCAGAATTTTGGTATTTGGTACTTTAGGGTCTCCTCATATCATACATACTACAATGAATTCAATCAGCTAATAATCACAAAATATTTCAAGGTTAATACACAAATTTGGTGAAATATAGATCAAAATTGTAAATTCACAATGAATGTTTTAAATATTAGGTTTTAATCAATTTGCCTGTGTCAGCCTCACAATAGTTATTTTTGAAAATGGCAACTTCGACTTTTATATAGCAACGTTAACTACCCTACAATTTATACATGAAATAGACGGACCTTTTTAAAATTAGCCAGATTTCAAATGTAACCAATAATTTTGGCACAAATCTTGTCCAAATATAGTTTTCTTTTTTGACATAATGGCCCTTATTCAATATCCGTATGGGACACTATGACCATCGAATACTTTCCAATATACATGCGTCATATATACATATATATCGGTATTACATACTAAACAATTCTGTAACATCATAACATAATAAAGCATTTTTCATTATTTGAAAGCCATACTGCTTTTCAGGTTTGACAGTACAATTGCACATTATATATACAAAATATCCAAATTCTACAACATGATTAGCTCTTTGGCAATGCTTCTTTACATTTATCCTTTAACATTTTCTCTTCTTCTCATGTATCCAAAAAAAAAAAAAACACCTGTTAATATTACGTTACTGTATCCACTTGTCCTATTCAACTCTAGATTTTCTCCATGTATATCGTAAGTATCACCTTTACCACTTAATTATTTCATATCAGTGTCCCGAAACTTGAAGAGTAAGATGACTTTTCAAACTTACGGAAGTGAGAGTATCTAAATATTGAAAAGATTTTACAGATGAAAAATAGCTGAATTGGAGGAGTGGATGCGGAATTGTTTTGGGAAATTTGGGCCAGCAAGTATATTTAATGCACAGCTTCAACTTTCAGCTTGAAAATCACTTTTGCTATTTGAGAGATTTTGCATGTTATCATAAAACTTTGTGTCAGCAATGTTTCACTGAATCAAGAATCCATCTGCCCAAAATCAACACTTTTAATTTCTACTCACTTATTCTGTCGGACGCACTGATGTCACAGACTTGAATCCTGTACTCTGATTGGTCAATTGAGGCTGTTCCATGTTACTCCCTGGCGTGAAACATTGCATTGGAGGTCAATGAAAAACTCTACAAAATTTACATTTTCAGCTAAATTAATTTTTGTATCAACCTCTTTCTTTGATATATTGTTCAAAAATGTGTCTTTCATCTTTATTGTTGGTAAATGTTAATGAATCAGAGCGGAAACATAAAATATTGTGGAAATATTTGTTCACTCCATAGACATCGCACAGTAAGTTTCACTCCAGTAACAAGGGTTGAGTACGCCAGATTCAACAACTGCGTCCGACAGAATAAGTAAAAAAAAAATATGTATTGCTGCTTTTTACTTTCAAACTCTTTTTGAATTATAAAATCATATTTCATCACAATGAATACATATCTTTCATGTTTATTGTACATTATAGATATCACACATAAAGTACTATAAATTTACACTGTTATAAACCTACTGTCAATTTCAATATGTCAGTTACTATACAAACAAACATTTCCACGGTCAACATTCTCATCAAATAACACTTTATATGTCTGTACATTTCTATTTGAGTTTCTCATTCATATTAAAGCTTACTCGAAAAATGTATAATCCTTAAAATGATAATTAAGATAAATCAGTGGCACAAACAAAAAAGTATAAATAAAAAAACTTGTAAAAGTAATAATAACAGAGTTGCAATTAACATAATTAGTGATGATTCAGTACAATTTAACTCATGTGCAAATATGCAAAATTCCAAAAAAATCACAGACATTTTTGATGATATTGCCTTTTATATATATAGTAGTACTGTAGAGCAAAACATTTGCTGGTTTGAAATTTCATGAATCATTCTTAAGATTTCTGTGACTTTATAATTCCACTCATGATATCACTTTCCTTTTGAATTCTGTTTCTGCATGAGAACATAAGAAATGCACTTAGGCACACTTATATGAAATTGCCTGGCACTCTGTACCATGTTGTAGATTAAGAATAATAATAAATTATTAAGTATAAAAGAAAACATTTACATGCTAATACTTTTTTAACGATCATCTTCATTTAAGCATCAACATGTTTAGTTAGCACCTTATAACATAGCAGATTTTAAAAACAATCCATACCATCCAATGTACATGGACCTCAATTTGATGGTAATTGTGGACTTATCAAACAAATAGGTAAATCAGTCACAATAGGGGTTGAGTTGCTTCTCAAAGTTGCTGATTTTCAATGTAGTGGTTTTTGGAAACCAAACCTCCATATTGCTCTCCATTATGCTTCAAACGGACAGTGCACTTTAATCTCCTTTTCAAATCTCCTAGCTTCAAATCAGCTTAAATCAGCCTCCTGCAGATTTCTTCTTCAAATTGGTACATCACAGTTGCTCAAACGAAGATATGGCAAGGTGTATTTTACATCGCAATTTACCTGGTGAAGAAGAAACAAAGGAACAAAAAATTAGGAAAGGAAAAATGTAACCCTAACAATAAACATAACTCAAAACACTAAAACTAATAACCTCACACATGCTTGATGTGGTAAATACCTTTTCAGCCAATACGGCTATCATGGGGACGCTTAATCGAACTTACAATGGTCCCAAAAATGAATTTATTCTTGATGAAAATGTACTGAGCAAGTGCAACTTAAGGTTTTGAGCTCAAATAAATCAATTTGCATGTGTTATAATGCATAGTCAGCTTAACTTTAAAATTTAGGTGGTTCCAAGGAAATTTTGCACCAACATGCATATTCAAAATATGCTGTAATTAAATTACAGGTTAATGCGCATTTTATGTCGCGGGTGAAATGAGACAAAATCAATGCACGCGCAGTCAATTTTGATGCGTCCAAATCACGAGGCCCGTAGGAGCCGAGTGCATTGGACAGCAATCAAAATTTACTGCAAGTGCATTGATTTTGTCTCATTTTGCCAGCATAATGGAATGCAAGTTTATTAATCTAATTCATACATGACAGAAAAATAATATTGTATCTTTTGTGACAAGAAATAAGGCCTTTATAGGACCATCAAAATCCAAAACTTCTCTAAACTAAATAAATCATCACCTGACTAAAACAATGAAACATTCATACGCACTAAACGCCCGCCACGCAAACCGGAACGCAACAAGCACAGTGCATTGAGAAGTATCACTGCACTCCGCGTACTTTATATTTTTGCGTTTTGATTGGCTAGGTGACACGCGGAGTGTATTAATATGAACCATCAATATATTGGTAGATTGGAGACGCATGGTAAAGCTTGAAGCGAGGTCATAAATCCCAGCTTAGTATTTATCAGAATCACAAGCCAATTTGACATTGGAGTAAAGCTACTTGCTATTTTAGTCCAATTCACAAATATGGAAAACAAAAACAACATTTTGATCCTTTTTTCTGGTAAATTATTAATGTTGTGAGAAAAATTTACATTTTTAATTACAGTATCAATCTGATCTTTCATCACCAATTTCTCTGATTTATTTGGTGTGAAGCACACATGCCAAAACCGTTTATTAGACTGACAAGATTAACAAATTCTACTACAATATAAGCACACAATTCAGAACTTACAATTATATGAAAAAATTCTGCTCAAGTCGGTCGTAATCTTCCACTTCTCCTTCTCTGAAATAGAAAAATAATTACCAAGCACAACATTAGTACAAGTCTGAGACATTGCCTGATTTGAGGCTGGAGTGGAGACATGTTCCTCATGGAATTGATTTTGAGGAAGTTAAAAAAGTGTAAGACAGTTATAGAAAAGGGAGCTTTAAAAAGCAAGTTACCGCTAAAGAATAGCAGTGCAATGGATAGTTTTCTAATATCTTTAAAACAATATTAAAGGAAAAATTCAGATTTGTATTAATGATTCTTAGTCACTGAGTGCGATTTTACTTCCTAATAAGGAATTTTGGCCATCCATTATGAGACGATAGATGACAGTGTATTTTTTCGTAATGGGCAAACTTTGGTGGAGTTAGGCTCAAGCTATTGCAGGTAAATTAGCATTCATGACAACCTTTCAACAAGGATAAAGTTTTTAGCATTCATGACAACCTTTCAACAAGGATAAAGATTTTAGCATTCATGACAACCTTTCAACAAGGATAAAGAT
>JXSR01S073695.1:18806-32461 GCA_000969725.1 Ophiothrix spiculata | reverse complement strand
CTTACCTGATGTTTCATCTTGTCTCTCAGCATGTCAGCCCTATATTCTTACCTGATGTTTCGTCTTGTCTCTCAGCATGTCAGCCCTATATTCTTTCCTGCTGTTTCGTCTTGTCTCTCAGCATGTCAGCCCTATATTCTTACCTGATGTTTCGTCTTGTCCCTCAGCATGTCAGCCCTATATTCTTACCTGCTGTTTCGTCTTGTCTCTAAGCATGTCAGCCCTATATTCTTACCTGCTGTTTCGTCTTGTCTCTCAGGATGTCAGCCCTATATTCTTACCTGCTGTTTCGTCTTGTCTCTCAGCATGTCAGCCCTATATTCTTACCTGCTGTTTCATCTCGTCTGTGTCCTCCAGCTCAAGTTCCTGTGTTAATACAACATGTACATCCTTGACATAATGATGTGACCTCTGACCCCTCAATGAGCCATCATCCACTGCCATCCTAGCATCTTCTTGGTTAAAAAATGTCAGTGTCCATCGAAGATTGTCTAGCGATGCCACACAGAATTTCAGACCTTTACCAAACTTTGAAAAGTACTCTGTAATGTTTGGTTTACTCAGTAGCTGCTGGTCATTATAGATGTGCATGTACCACTTCAAAGGTGTTTTGCTGGAAGTCTGTGGAGTTATAATTACAAACAGTAAGTTTAAGAAAAAAATGTTGCTTTTCAAGGAAACAACCATGATCTGCACTTGTCAGAAGAAAATCTGTTCATTTGTATGCATCTTGTGAGCTGAGATTAAAGATTACACATAACTTTTGCGCTACTTATTAGTTCGAAACGATTTGACTGTTCTGTTGCTGTGAGACTGATCTATTTGATTGGATTGATATTCGAGCCTGTTGCGATTTGGTCCTGTCCATAATTAAACGATTTTTTCAGAGTACTGTAAAAAAGACTGCCCTGCTGGTGAGGAATGTCCGATCCCTTAAACTTTCCTGGCCTATGATGCCCGGTGATAAGCCACGCAGAGAGAACTTTCACCTTATATAGGATGCAGAAATTAGTTAAGAAGCAAACTCTCTTTCTGAGATGCATCAATTTTTTTGAGGGATGTGGACAACATAATTAACTCAGATAATCTGTCTGCATTACACACGAATATGTGACTGGAAGCTTGCAGTGACCTGCTATGTTGCGGGACAGATGGTGGTGGTGACTGTGGTGGTGAGAGTACTGGTATTCTGCTGGTGATGGTGATCTTCTTCTTCTTATCGAATCCAAAACGAACTAAATATCATACTTAAGCCAATGTCGGACACAGTCTTTAGCACAGTCACTGAAATCAGCAAGATCTTGGGGTGTACACTCCTATTACCAAGAAGGGGCATCTCAAGAAGTGATTCATGGTTTGAGGTTCTGAACCACATTGGCAGGTTGTGTCAGCATCTGAGTATCCCCAGTCTTTCAGGTTCACTTTACATCGCCCAACACCAGATCTTAGGCGGTTAAGACACTTCCACTCCGACCAGCTTGAGTCAGCGCCAGATGGTAGTCCCTCATTGGCTTCCAAGAATGTGGATACCCGTGTTGGTTGATTGGTGAGCCTTTCTTTACATAAAGCTTCACGGAGGTAGGCTGCTTCACTTGGTTCCACTGAGTTTAGGCCTTTGCACTGCTATTTGATCACCAATAAATAGTGTTCATTATAGCCAAATGCACATTATTGTTTGTGTCATTTATATAAATCAAGTTTTCGGATTTAAAGAATCCATGAGCTTTAGTTTTGATATTTGACACATGGATAAGGTTAAGTAAGGGAGATGTTAAAAATACTAAATATTTGATTTATGCAATAATCACAAAATATGGGCTGAAAATGGGCTGACGTATTTTGATCTAAAATGAGCAAGTTTTGAGAAAAAACGGGGAATTAAATTAGGAAACAAATTTGAAAGTTTAACACCTAATTCAAGAACTAATTTTAATCCTTTAAGGACCTGGATTTCTTGTAACAGTGCATTTATAACACAAAAAAACACTACATGAACACATCAAACAGCGGTGTATGGCATCAACTCTGCGCACATACTATGGAAGATTTAAAACATAGTAATGTTAGTCCCACATACCTTCTTTGTTGTCTTGTCTGTGTCTTCCAGCTTAAGTTCCTGTGTCAATACAACATCTACATCCCTGATAATATGATGTGACCTTTCACCCCTTAATGAACCATCGTCCACTGCCATTTTAGCATCGTCCGAGTTAAAAAATGTAAGTGTCCATCGAAAATTGGTAAGGGACTCGACACAGAATCTCAGACCTTTACCAAACTTTGAAAAATACTCTGTGACGTCTGATTTAGTGAGTAGCTGCTGGAGATTATGGATGTGCATGTACCACTTCAAAGGTGTGTTGCTGGAAGTCTGTGGAGTTAAAATTACAAACAGATATTTCAAAAGATGAGACTTTGTGTATTTTTAGATAACACTTGGAAGGTGCCATTTAGGACTCATTTCTACATGAAGAATCAAATTTCAGATCTAAAATACATTCATTGTTCAGCAATCTTTAGAAATCATATCACTTGTTGGGTAATAAATACAAAATGAGGTGCGTGCACCTTAAAAGGACTAATTATGCTCAACCTATTTACTATGTGTGATATCTACGACGACGACGATGGTGATGATGAGGGTGAGGAGGATGAGGATCAGGATGAGGAGGATGAGGATGAGGATGAGGAGGAAGAGGAGGAGGAGGAGGAAGAGGAGGAGGAGGAGGATAATGACTTTGCTGTCAACTCTTGCCATCAATTCTAATGTCAGTCCCACATACCTTCTCCGTTGCCTCCTCTGTGTCTTCCAGCTCTAGTTCCTGTGTCAATACAACATGTATATCCTTGATATAATGATGTGACCTTTCACCCCTTAGTGAGCCATCATCCACTGCCATCCTGGCGTCGTCCGAGTTAAAAAATGTCAGTGTCCAACTAAGATCAGTGAGCGACTCAACACAGAATCTCAAACCTTTACCAAACTTTGAAAAATACTCTGCGACGTCCGATTTAGTGAGTAGCTGCTGGTTATTATGGATGTGCATGTACCACTTCAAAGGTGTTTTGCTAGATTTGCTGGAAGTCTGTGGAGTTGAAATTACAAACAAAATGTTTAAGAAAAATTATTACTTATCAAAGAAAGTGATAGGGTCTTAAAGTGATCCCAACCATGATCTAATCTAGGACTTCCTTGCTAGAGGGGAATGTTTGAGGCAAAGCCAGACTTTATAGTTGAGAGGGGGACAAACAGTTCTTGACGATTTTTTCCAGTGCACACACATTTCTTCCTGATTTTTTACAGCAAGTGCAATTGATTCCTCATATGTTTTAGAACATCTATTTTCGTAGACCCAAAATAAATTACAGTCAATTTTAAAAGCTGAATTTCCCCCTTTCCTTTTTGTTTTTCCCAGTCAATCATTTGTGTGTGTGTGTGTGTGTGTGTGTGGGATGGGTGGGGTGTATGAGGTGATAGGAGGAGTAATGGGGAGATGATTCCTTTGTGAACCAATTTTTTTTTTACAGAAAGGGGTGGCTTGAGGTAGCTTACAGTTTTGAGTCTGCTCTGTAGTGAGACAGATGGTGGTTGTGCTGCTGGTGTTGGAGGTAGTATGTTGTTGTTGATGATGATGATGATAATGATGATGATGATGATGACTACACCATTAACTCTAGACTTGCTATCAAACTCTTGCTATACACAATGTGTACTACACATATTATGCATGATTTAGAATACAGTAATGTCAGCCCTATAATCTTACCTTCTTGGCTGGTTTGACTGAGTCTGCCACCTTAAGTTCCTGTGTCAAAACAACATGCACATCCTTGATATAATGGTGTGACCTCTGACCCGTCAGTTCCCCATCATCAACGGCCATTCTAGCACTCACTGCGTTGCAAAATGTCAGTGTCCACCTCAGTTTGGTTAACGATGCCACACAGAATCTCAGACCTTTACCATACTTTGAAAAGTACCCAGTGATATCTGCTTTATTGAGTAGTTGCTGGTCATTCTGGATGTACATGAACCACTTCAAAGGTGTTGTGCTGGAAGTCTGTGGGATTTAAATCATATGTATGGAAAGTATAAAAGAACAATAATACGGATATTTAAAATTGATGCTACAATGGAACTATTCAGTAGTAAGTTTTTTCTTTTAGATGAAATAAGGCCATGTGCATTCTAAATTTTTGTTTACACTATCCTGGCACCATAGATATACAGGGGATGTCAGAATACATGTAGCCCAGTGTAATGGCATCGTTAGTCAATTTTGCATCAACATTCCTGACATGATATTATTTAGAACTATATACTCTATAAATCTTGAAGTATGCAACAAGCAATCAGACTCTCTACAAGATCCATAGCACATCACTTGCATTCTACAACATTGTGAACTGGTGGTAATGATTGATTAAGACCAAATCACTGCATATTAATACTTTTGCATGTGAATTGTTCATGATTTGGGTAAATTATTTTTGGCTACTTTTGTTGCTACTACATGGACAAATATTGAACATAAGTTCATTTGAATATTCAGCAAGATTTGGAACATGTTTATGATTCGAAAAATATGGACTAAATTTACTTGCTCGTATGGCCATATCCGTTTATGTGCGTTAAATGTCTGCTTGTTGCATACTTCAAGGTTTACAAAGTATAGTGTAGTTTAGGGTCCCCTTTATCCATCAATACCAGAATCATTACAATCTTCATCAGTCTTTAGAATTATGACGTCATAAAGTACAGCCGATCTGAAATAGCAAAACTCTAGGTGAATATTAAACTTTTGCAATAAAAAAATTCCACTGGGTCTTTTGCTTATAGATAAAATAAATGCCATTCTAATACACCCTAGGCCCTGTAAATTTCAGCATAATATTATGCTAATGTTTTTAAATGGCATGTTCATTGTAAGATGATGGCGAAAGTGGTCCACATTGATTAACACTACTCTTCACTCAAAGAAACTTACATGAAACAAAATTATTAAAATTCTTATTACACAGAGGGAAACTGTGTTTGTTATTCTGTAAGTTTTACGAATGAAAATTGTATTCACTTTTCTGATACAACCTGTAATAATAGGTGATGACATTTCAATAGACCTTTTCAAAACACGACTTTCCGAGAATTTCCGAAGCTGATTTTACACTTTCCGGCAATTGCCGATAGAAAAAGTGACTCTTCAACACAATACTAGTAATCAGAATGTAAAGTTCGCGTTCTCGTTATCTGGTTGGCTCACCTATCCTAGCCAGCTGGGTTGCGAAGAATGAAGGTTGAAGAAAAGTTGCAGAAAAGTAATAGAAAGCAGGAAAATTGAAATGAGGATATAGAGTGGAGTATTTCAGGAGCACCCAAATGGGTAAGAGCCCATTGGGAAAAATCCAGCACACTGAGGCTGATGAAATTGCCAAAGCTGCTGGCACTAAAAGGTGCCAGCGTGTGCTGGCAAAAGGTTATTTTCAGCTCCCCGGCACCAACAGGGGTCACTATTAGTATTGGAGAAATAAAAACCAGTTAGGCCTATTATTATTATTATTATTTATTATCATATTTAATATTGAAATGCATGCGTTAAATTTGTCACCAGATTGCGGATCAGAATGGATTATCTTCCTTTTAAAAACAAAAGAAAATATGTGTTAAGTTTATAGGTTGGCAAGTTAAATTTTAATTTACTATAATTAATTAATATAATATAAATAGCCTTTTGGGGAGAGGAGGATTCACAGAAACATTGCACTCCATGGATAAATTGTACACACTTAATAATTTTCAATTCAGGCCTACCCAGGGGATACCCATCTCTCTTCAAAATTATCAAAATATATTTTGTCAGGAAGGCTATATTTAACTAACATGAAAAGAGTCTGGCAACCCTATATCTAAAAATATGTTATATTACCCAGCTAGACAGTTGGAATTTCCAATACACTAAGCAGCAGCTGTTGTAGTGCTCATGCAATAACACTGGGAAAACCCAATTGTTAAAAAGACCATTTTAGAGATGGAAGTGTCAAAAGTTCAATAATGCTCTGGTTTGCTTTCATTTTGTTGCAAGATACTGTGCTTTGTGCTAGGAAAACATAATTTTAAAGGTAAGTTGTGCATTTGTTTACTAATTTATAGAAATCTTGATGAATTTGTCATATTTATATATATAGCTTGAATCTCCAAGTTCCAAGTATATTATAAAAGGTGGAGTTTAATTAAATTTTTCAATTTCATATAAAAGATCACCACAAAAGAGGTTTCAATTTGAAATTTCAATTCAATCAGTTAAATTAGTTTGATTTTATGAGTATTTTTTTATTTTTTGAAACACACATTAAACAATGTCCAGTATTGAAGACGGACTCTTGGTTTTATTTTGATGGCTTTTGATTGAATTTAAAGATGCATCAGATAATATTTGTTTTCCAATTTTTATTTTTTTCTTGGGGGGGGGGGAATTTCCTTAAACATGGACATTGAAATGGATAGTTTTTTGGCCGCAATTTTGAAACAGTAATATTTTTTTTTTTTTCAAATTTCTTGTTTTATATGAAAATATAAACATTTAGTATTAACAGGAGTCAAAAGTACCATATGCAAGTGAGGGTTAAAACATTTCAAAACAATTCCCTAGTCAAAAGTGCATCCCCAATTTGGATGCCCAGAGGATGTGGCATGGATGTGTTTTGGATACAGGATGTCAAGAGGAGGTAAAGTGAATGTAATATGGAAACTCAGGATGCTAATAGGATGTATTAAGGATGCAGACATTAAGGGGAAAGAAAGAAAGAAAGAATTCTTTAGGCTGATAGCCAAGGATAACCCAAGAAAGCCTCTAATGAAGCTTATTTCCATTGGGGTCCCAGATCTTTCTTTTTTTAATATTCAGTTTTAGTACAGGAGGAAAACCGGAGGACCTGGAGAAAAACCTGCGGAAGCGAGCATGGACTGAAAACCAAATGCACATAAAGCGCCGAGCGCGGGACTCGAACCCGGGACCTCATTGGTGCAAAGTGAGGGAAATACCGCTACACTAACCCGCTTCCCCGGGGATGCCAATTTCAGGATGAAGTGGATGTTTTTTGGCTGTACCAAGGATGCAGAGGATAAATCGATGTAGAAGGGATGCAAGGATGCTGAACAAAACTGGATATAAATATCCACTTGCAAAATAGAGGATGCAAGAGGATGCAACTTACTTCAGCTCATGCATCCATGATCATCACATACATTGCAGCTGACAGAATGATCAGGCAAACATACATTACATGCATGACTGTCACACAACTCAGATTTTCATTTTCATTGTTTATTTGACATTATTTAAACATGCATACAAACATGTGAATCCCTGGTCGTAGAAAAGTAGATAAAAAGTATACTTTTTGTCTACTTTTTATATACTTTTCTACCAGAAAGTATACTTTTACTCTACAATTTTTCTACTTTTTTCAGTTTTGACAAAATTGTGTCTACTTTAAGTCTACTTTTTGTATACTTAAATTACACTTTTTTTAAACTTAGATAATGTAGCCAAACATAATTTTCTTATTTTCTACTTTTTGTATACTTTTCTTGGACTTAAACATTTTTAGACCTCATTAAGACTACTTAAAAACTACTTTTTACAGACTTGTATTTTTTTTTCAACATTTACCAGTCTACTTAAAAAGTCTACTTTTTTACGGACTTGTAATTTTGTCAACATTTCCCAGTCTACTTAAAGTCTACTTTTTACAGACTTTTATTTTTTCAACATATACCAGTCTACTTAACTTTTTACGAACTTGTATTTTTTCAACATTTACTAGTCTACTTAAAGCCTACGCAAAAATTTCGTTTTAATTTTATGACTTAAAGACAGTAAATAAGATAATGAAAATGTTTACAAAAAGTATCAAAATTTGCTCTTTCATATTCTTTTACATGTAATATTTTTAAAGGTTGATTTTTAATTTATCATAATATAATTATAGGCCTCTTCAATTTCCCATATGATGAGTTTGTTTACTGCCAAAATAAAGTAAGCTTAAAGGGGCAATTTATGATTCACTTTTCACCCTCAAGGTCACCTCTATCAAAACCGAGTTTTTTAGCTGGTAAGAATCGTCAACTGGTATATGTTACGATCCCCAAACTATTCTTTCATATGTGCTTGCATTTTCGAGAAAAGTGAGAAAATGTGTCATTTTCTTATTATTGTCGGGGCCCCGACAGTAACTACAGCACAGTAGCCTATGGGGATTTTCAAAATGCTGAAAAGCTTGTAACTTGGAAACGAATGGTTGGAATCAAGTGAGATTTTCGGTATATATTTATGATGTGCTTTTCTTCTTATTTAGCTAGAAAACAGGCGAGGTTTTTGTCACATCAAAATCATGAATTGCACCTTTAACCATGCCAGTAATATCCTGATTCTTATCAGCTGTGGATATGCCCAATTTGATATCTGAGGTGGCCTCTGAGGTTGCTGAAATTCAGTTATTTTGGTGGATAATTCATTTTTTATAACACTGACTTTCTATCCTATCATTCTATATTGCTTTCATTTGCCTTCCGATCGCTGTACACTGTACAACATTGTTGAGTACATGATCTGCCGGTGAACGGTGAATCACAGTAACTATAACGCACAGATCAAGTTTTTAAAAGTGTTTCTAGTATTTCTCTTAAAAACGTTGAGATTTGAAGCTAAAATAGGGACAAATATAAGCTTTAATCTTAAAAAATATTAATATTTTGATTGAAAATAATTGGATTAATTAGTTATAGCACAAAATATTACAATTTTAGTTAGAAATTTGATGTTTTTTGTACGTAAATATAAACACTCCATCAACATGGCAAAATAGACATGCGTGAAAGGTCATTGCATTATTTCAAATTTCAGCATATTTCAGCGGTACGGTTCGCAGTGTACATCAACATTACTCAGGTAGCCTATAATTTAAGCAAACAATGTCATTGATTCATAATGCACTCTTTTGGATGAGTTTTGAAGACATTTATAGACTACCTGAAACTGTATAATTATTTTAATTTTGTAACACTCTGCTGCATGGCAAGCATATATACATACACCACTCAGAAGAATTACTTCTCAAGCTACAAATGCAGCGGAGAAAATTTACAAATAATTTTCAGCATAAGATTGAACAGGTAACATGGTTTGTATACATTTTGCGTCAACCCTGGGAGTACTTAGTATCAAGTGCAACTTGGGAACATACAAAGCATTCCTGTATCCTTGTCTCATCCTTCAGGCATCTGTGCATCCTTGGCGCATCCTCCAGGCATCCCTGCATCTCCCATGCATCCTTTCATCCTTGGTGCATGCTTGTTGCCATTACTATACCACAAAAAGGATGCAGTATAGGATGCGATGAGGATGCAAGGATGCAGTCAACTTCATTAGCATATTTCAGAAACACATCCTTCAGACATCTCTGTAGCATACCACAGCCATCCAGCAGCCACTCTGCAGCCATCCCGCATCCTCATCCACTTCATATCAACTATACATCCCTACTTAGTACTATATCCTTAATGCATTCTTCACTTTTTAACATTGGAAATGTTCTTCATTTAATATCGCCTGTCTCTATATTTTTTCCCTACAGGTACAATAAGTTCTACAACATCTCACAATGGCGCCGCCTACATTTTTGGAAGACGCCCCCTCTCATTTCAACTGGGACATTGACACTGGCACATCCAAAGAATTCAATGCATTAATTGAACAGATTGAGGAACATCTTTCATACAATCCTAATTCAATGAAAATACAAGCAATGCTGTTTCAAAGCTTTCTTTATATGTCTAAGTACAAACACCCCAAACCAGATATTCCAAAGAGCAGAGATCACCTACAGAAAGCATTAAAAGAGATTAACAAACTCGATAATGAACAGGAAAAAATTGGTTTCAAAATAGTTGCAAAATGTAACGAAGCTTATATGGATCATATTTTAGGAATTCTAGCAGATACTTCCAAAGCTGAAATTGAGACTTTGATTACTGCAGCTGAAGATCTATCACATGCTTGTATACACTCTGTGAGAGCATTTGCTCTATCCCGGGTAGGGATTAACAAGCATGAAGAAGCTAAACATTTCTATACAGAAGCATTAAAATGTCAGCCTGAAAATACTCAATGGCTGTTTGGATTGGCATTAGTGATAGGGCGCATTGCTCGTAACAAAGACGGGACTGGTGCTGGCAAATGTACAGATAAAATAAAAGAGAGAGAATTGTATAAGAAGATACTGAAAATTGATGAAAACCATGCCTTGGCACATGCTTTCTTGGCTTTCAATCTTGTTCAAATTCATGAAGACAGAGATGCAATGCATCATGCTTTTGAAGCACGAGATTTAGCACCAAAACATCCCCACATTCTTACAAGAGCTGCTATGGTTCTTAGGAAAGCAAAGCAGTACAGAGATTCTTTAAAAGTATTCACAGAAGCTTGTGTTATTGGAAAGAACTCAATTTTATTTCATCAGATGGGTCTTGTGTATCGAGATATGTATGATGAACAAAACTCAAGAAAAAAAGAAGCAATTAAACAAAGAAGAAGATGGAGCCGACCAAACAAGGATCTCATCGAACAAGCTATAGTCTGTTTTACAACAGCACTGGAAGCAAATCCGACAAACAACATGGCACTCTATAATCGAGCTCTTCAATATGAACGATTACGAGATTTTGAGAAGGCAGAAGATGATTTCTTAAGTGCTGTATCTACAACAAATGTCGACCCGCGAAACAAAGTACTATTCAACTCAGCATATGGTACCTTTCTTGTGAGAAGTCTCAACAATACAGAAATGGCTTCCAAACACTTCAAAGCTGCGATAGCTTATTCTGTTGAGAATTGCTTGAGGCATCCTGTAACACATAAAAACCCCAAGCCAAGTTTTGACAAAATTGTAAAGAAGGATTTAAAAGATGCAAAAATAGGTTACAAAAATATCATGAAGCAAAAGATAGAGTCCTCAAAAACTGAAGAACAGAGTGCAGGACTGAGAGGTTTGGCTTGGTTTTACCAAGTGTTTGGAGAACATGATGTTGCCAGAGAAAAATACAATGAGTACCTGATTTGCGACGGGAAAAGTACTGATTATGATGCTATACATCAGCTAACCCGGTGTCTTATACAACTTGAGAATTTTGAAGAAGCACGGAACAAGATCCAAGAGTTGAGAAATCTGAATAAATCTGACCTTGCACAAACCTGTTTAATAGAGTGCGCAATGCAGCAAGGTGAAAATGCTTTGAAGGACAACCAAGAAAAACTTGCCAAAGAACTTTTTACAGAAGCTGTAGATGCTGGAAGTATGGAAGGATGCCGAAAACTGGCGGATATTCTCAAGAAAGATCCTGACATATTGTCGTTAGATTTCCGTCAAGATTGTGCAAAGATACTCAACTGCTGTAAACTTAATGATGCAAGTAATGACCCTCTGTGTGAAGACATCAGAGTCTTGATGGATGTCAAGAATGCAGACTATGGGGATCTTCGAAACAAACATCTCAATTTAGAGCAAGTTATATTGGAGAATCAGACATCCCAAATAACAAGAGAAATCTTAGTAGAGGCAGCCCAGGTCATTCATCTTTCGCGTTCAATGCTTGATCGGATTATGATCCATTTCAGAGAGAAGGCTTATCCAAGCATTTTCTTTGGTGCCTGTACATTTTTCCACATTCAACAGGATAACACCAAGCAACCCAAAACTGCACAGCAAGTTAAGGATGAAGTAGTGAAGAAACTCACCAAGACCTACAAGTGGGACCAGTTTGATACCAGGTTTCCAGATTTATGCGATTTCCTTGTTAAGGTAAGAATCATATATTGAAAAAAGTTCAGGAGCTTCATCAGTGCTAAAAACGTTTCAAGTCAAATTATCAAATTCATAAAAACCGACTTGTTAACACCCAACTATGTGAATGCTATGACCGCCATATCAGTTGATACTTGTAGATATTGTATCTCTTGACATTTTTTTCAGCATGGGTGACACTTGAGAACAGTTTATGCATCAAGTTCATATTCTTGTCATCTGAATAACTACCGACTCGTGTCTCAGAAAAATCTGGGGTACGATAACTAGGGCTCATATGAAATTGCTTTTTAAATATACTGCCTGGATGAGTTTTTGCTACATCTTCTGTCCATAGTTTGTTACAAAATAACAAACCCTCCTGCGTACTACAAAGTACTACAGTAAGAAATCGAGAATTAGCCTAAGTCCGAATACCTCACAGACGGCGGATATAAATGATCAGGGAGTTAATGCCCGGGCAGGCCATGCTCGGTGGCTTGGCATTAGTTAAGGAGCAAGATGAAATGCTGTGAGCATTTCGTGAAGAAAGTAAGACACCTATCTAGACATCTTAAGTGGACCTAAGGAATATGGAAAGTAATGTTGCCAACATTCTAGACGTGTAGGAGGGCGCTTTAAGCCTAATTTTAAAATGGCCGCCAAATATACCATATTTGTTAGTCATTAAGTGACATACCAAAGGGTATACCATATTAAAAATAATATTTGCTTGTTAAAGCATTACTATTTTGTCCAAAGTACACGTAAATGTACCATGTTATCATATTGTCATGTGTGAGGGCACTTTAATACCTTTTTACAAAGTGAATGCCATAAAGGTGTGTATCAATCAATCAATCAATCAATCAACTTTATTTGTTTCCATCTCAACTCACAAACAATGTTAACAACAAGTGATAATAATATTAATAAATAAGTACAATTGTTCATAAGTTAGATGTGGATGCTATCAAAAACGCAGAGCGTGTGTCAGAGAGCACCCATAAAAGATAGTTACAAGAAGAGAAAATAATAAGAATTATCATAAACAAATAGGGAACATTTCTCAAATAATACCCAGGTGGTAAACATAATTTTTAAACACACACAAAAAAGATTGATATGGATAGTTACAAATATGCCTATAAGAGCAATATGTTGCAGACAAAATCCCGAGCATTTAATGAAGAAACTAAGTCACCTTTAAAGCTACCTTCAGAAGATCATATAGCATAGAAAACAAAATGTTGCCAAAAATGTAGCCGCATCAGTACCGTTTCCTGGACCGTTTTCAAAATGGCCCCCAAATACCAAACATTACCTTGAATAAGCTACCTTCTGCATTTAATTTTCAATAAAGATACAATTAACGACATCGATTTTTAAATCGTATGAGAAGTACCTGGTTGCATATTCCATTTTCAAAATAGGCGCCAAAATAGCATGTTTTATCATAATCAATCAAAATAGCCTGTAAAATGTCTAATATCATAAATAAATAATAGAAAGGAACATATTAGGATACAACACGACCGTTTGTCCCAATGTAAATGCCACTCATACGTTTTACATCCAAAATGGTGCCCATAACGGATCCAAAATGATCCCCATTATTTAAAACAAAAACGACAAAAACTAATACTTTTCATTTAAATTTGATAAGAGTGACATTATGGTGGCATTATCAATGTAAAATAGCCTTGAATGTATGCATCATGAACATTTCTTCCAAAATTATACTTATATACACATGTTTTAAATCCAAGATGGTGCCCGAAATGATATTAGTATCTAAAACAACTACCATAATACTG
>JXSR01S073694.1:42044-60208 GCA_000969725.1 Ophiothrix spiculata | reverse complement strand
CTTAATTACTTTGTGAGAAAAGAAATTGGCAATTCCAATCCCAACTAACCTGCTTATTGAGTCTGCTCACGCTGTCTAGAAGCCAATCCTCTCTGCATTCCGTACGCCTGCTCAACAACTCCCGAGGTTTACTCGTGTAGCGCCAACTTACATCCACGACCTAAAAATATCAAGAATTATATATTACCGAGTGAGGAAATGACTTTCAAACTAGACATACATGCTGCCTTCTTAGCCAATCATTATATTACGTCTACAAATAATTGCTTGTTCATCCATAACAGCTTTTCAGAGGGTATGATTGGTAGGTAGGGTTTTTATGGTGGTTTCATGTTATATGTATGTTGCTAAAAATGCACAAAATTCAAAATCGCAATGAGCCATAACTATTCTTACTATAGTGGAAACTTGTTAATACAAAATATATGGGACCGTTTAATTTGCCTTGTATTATCAGGAGCTTGTACTATCCAACTCATTTAACATGCAAAACCGATTCTTTGGACCTCAGAAGTACCTTGTGTTATCAGGGTTTTTGTATTATCAGAGCTTGACGAGTTTCCACTGTATTTCGTAAATATTCTTGCAATACATCAAACAGTGTGAAAAACACAAATAACAAACAAAGAGAAATATAATAAAAGGGACCGGAATTCTGCACTATTTTCATAAATTTACCACCTTAATGTTTTCACAGGTCAGGGGCTGATTTCATTAACATTTACAATGCATTACAATATTGTAATTGTTGGAAATGAGAAACTTACCTCCTCGCATGAGAACGCAAACAGATGAAGAGAGTTTTTTGCCCCAACCATTCTCGTATAGCAATGATTTATCACACATGTTTTCACAAGGATCGCAATGAAACCATCATTGTAGGGAATGAGAAACTTGCCTCCTCGCATGAGAACGCAAACAGATAAGAATTTTTTTTGCCCCAACCATTCTCATAAAGCAATGGTTTATCACACATGTTTTCACAAGGATCACAATGAAACCATCATTTTCGGGAATGAGAAACTTACCTCATCGCATGAGAATGCAAACAGATAAGAGAGTTTTTTGCCCCAACCATTCTCGTATAGTAATGGTTTATCACACACGTTTTCACAAGGATCGCAATGCAGCCATCGTTGTTGAGATTGTGAGAACACCTCTGTCCACACGTGATCTGATACAAAAAATAATATCAACCCTATCAATTGTCATCTAAAGTTATACAAAGATATAACAATAAGAGGGAGTATCAAAAACTTTGAAGATCACCCAGAAGGGGAGAAGTTATACTTATTTGTCCCTACATATCAAAAAAAGGTAAAGGGGACGGGCTGTATTTGACAGGTTGGAGTGCCCATCTCTCTTACGAAGTGTTTGGGCCAGACTCCACAATTTGTTATATTTTTGGTGAGGGGTTCACCACACGTCCTTCCCTGCAAATCTGTTACCTTCTCAGCATTGAAGAAAGCCGGTACCCATTTGACACCTGGGTGGAGAGGAGCACATCAGGGTAAGTATCTTGCTCAAGGACACTACACACGCTGCCCACCGAATTCGAACCAAATTCTTGCATATTTTAGGTACTTAATTAACACATTTTGCACTCAAAATGCACAAAGTGATATTCCTACCCTACATCTACCTAATTCTGAAATATCATGACAATAGGTGAAACAGTTCACGAGCTATGCATTGAAAACACAAAATTTTGAACTATTAAAATTATGCAAATTAGGTACTTAATTAGCACATTTAGTGTTAAAATGGCAGCCAGCACAAGCGCAGCTGTAGCCCAACTACCCAACAAATTTCATAAATGTAGGGTACACGATTTGTAAAATATGCTGTATTGAAACCATTTTTTGCATAAAATATGCAAATTAGGTACTTAATTTAGATACTTAATTAGCATATTTTAGGTACTTTATTAGCATATTTTGTATTAAAAATGTACAGAGTAATGCTCCTACCATACATCTACCAAATTCCAAAATATCATGACAAAAGGTGAAACAGGTCTTGAGATGTGCACTGAAAACACAAATAAGAAAATTTCTGACTAAATTATGCAAATTGGGTACTTAATTAGCATATTTTGTGCTGAAATTGCAACTGACACAAGCGCAGCTCTAGCCCAACCTACCCACTAAATTTCATGAATGAAGGTTCCACGGTTTGTAAAATATGCCATTTAAACAATTTTATGCATAAATTATGCAAATTAGATACTTAATTAGCATAATTTTGCGCCAAAAACATTGCTGGATCCAGTTCGGCTCCAGGCCTACCAAGTACCCAGTCACCAAATATCATTAACGTAGGGCATACGGTTTCCGAGGTTTGCTCTGGACAAAAATTGCGGACGGCGTACAGAAATTTAGAATGCTTTATATGTCTCTTCCTGAAAATTTTCAGGCGAAACAATTATGTTCCTATTAAGGGCCCTGTCAACCCAGAAATGTGTTTTGCTCTGTAAACTCAGCAATGGATAATTAAATTCAAATTAAAGTATACATTTCTAGAAGCGGATTTGCATACTGAACATGATGGTCGGGATATTTTTGGACCAAAATGTGTAATTTTGGACCTAGGGTCAAAAAATCATGTTTCTGGACCCAAAATTTTACGGGAAAGCTAACTAAATTTTGCTTTGGTCAAATTTTCAACCATTTTACTTTTTAGAATCTAGAAAGCAATATCTAGGAATGCATTTCTCAATTTTTTGATTTTTATCTTTTTTTTTGAAATATTGCCAAAAATTGGTAAAAAAATGTCATATTTTGTCAACAATGGTGTCAGGAGTGGGATTTTTTTACATTTTTGGACCAACTTTTGGCAATATCTCCAAAACTAAGACGAAAATAAAAATAATAAATAATGCGTACCTAGATTTTGCTTTCTAGGTTTTAACAAATAAAACAGTTCAAAATTTTACCAAAGCTAAGTTTAGTTGGCTTTCCCGTAAAATTTTGGGCCAAAAACACGATTTTTTGACCCTTTTTTTTACCTGAGTGCCAAAATTTCACATTTTGGTAGAAAAAGTTACAGCACAAAAACGGTTTATGCCATTTGAAGGTCTACCCCAGCCTTAAGGGTGGGGTAGACCTTTAAATGGCATAAACCATTAAAAAAAACCTCGCAAACTTATTGCATAAACTATATAAAAGTATACAATTTAAAAAGCGTATCTTTACCCTGAACATGATGATGATATCAATTTTTGACCCAAAATGACAATTTTGGCAAAAAATGCCAAAATCTGTATTTTTTGCCCCAGAATTTCTGGAAAGCCTAACTAAAATTTGCATTTGTGAATTGTTGAACATTTTTGCTTTTTATTATCTAGAAACAAATGTCTAGGAAGGGTTTTCTCAAATTTTAGATTTTATCTCGCTTTTTTAAAAAATTTCAAAAATAGGTCAAAAATGTAAAACATCCAACCGCTGCCAAAAAGACTTTCAAAAAATAAGATACAAATAAAACAAGATGGGTCTCGAACCAGTAGTCTCGCCTGCGTATCAACCGCCTACTGAATCATTTAGTTGTGGGGTGGATCCCAAGGGAAAGTTCATACAACAGGGTCACCATTGGTACTTGTGATCTTTGGTCCAAGACAAACAATTTGACACCTTAATCTTTGAAATCGGACAAAGTTGAAAATTTGACCCCAACGGAAAGTTCGGACGACGGGGTCACCATTGACACTTTTGATCGCTGGTCCAAGACGTACAATTTGACAGACAAAGTTGAAAATTTGACCCCAACGGAAAGTTCGGACGACGGGGTCACCATTGACACTTTTGATAGCTGGTCCAAGACGTACAATTTGACACCTTTATCTTTGAAATCGGACAAAGTTGAAAATTTGACCCCAACGGAAAGGTCGGACGACAGGGTCACCATTGACACTTTGATCTCTGGTCCAAGACAACAAATTTGACACCTTAATCTTTGAAATCGGACAAAGATGAAAATTTGACCCCAACAGAAAGGTCGGACGACGGGGTCACCATTGACACTTTTGTTCGCTGGTCCAAGACGTACAATTTGACACCTTAATCTTTGAAATCGGACAAAGTTGAAAATTTTACCTAAAGGGAAAGGTCGGACGACGGGGTCACTATTGACACCTTTGATCTTTGGTCCAAGATGAACAATTTAACACCTTAACCTTTGAAATTGGATAAAGTTGAAAATTTGACCCCGATGGAAAGGTCGGACGACGGGGTCACCATTGACACTTTTGATCTTTGGTCCATGATGAACAATTTGACACCTCAACCTTTTGAAATAGGACAAAGTTGAAAATTTGACCTTTCATTTGACCTTTGACCCCAAGGGAGTGGTCGGACGATGGGGTCACCATTGACACTTTTGATCACTGGTCCAAGACGAACAATTTGACACCCTAACCTTTGAAATCGGACAAAGATGAAAAATAAGCAACATTTTTTGCATAAATTATGCAAATTAGGTACTTAATTAGCATATTTTTCGCTCAAATTGCAGCTGGCACAAGCGCAGCTCTATCCTCACCTACCCACCAAATTTCAAGAATGTAGGGTGCACGGTTTGTAAAATATGCCATTTAAAGCATTTTATGCATAAATTATGCAAATTAGGTACTTATTTAGCATATTTTGCGCCCAAAGTGTTGCTGGATCCAGTTCGGCTCCGGGTCTACCCAGTCACCAAATATCATTAACGTAGGGCATGCGGTTTCCGAGATTTGCTCTGGACAAAATTTGTGGACGGCGGACTGCGGACAGAAAATTGGAATGCTATGTCTCTTCTGAAAATTTTCAGGCGAGACAAAAATTGAGAAAACCCTTCCTAGAAATTGGTTTCTAAATTCCAAAAAGCTAAAAAGTTCAAAGTTTCACGAATACAAATTTTAGTTAAGCTTACCAGAAATTTTTGGAGCAAAAGATACAGTTTGAGCATTTTTTGCCAAAATCAACATTTTTGGTCAAAACCCCCATATCACTAATATGTTCAAGGTAAAAATCCGCTACCAAAAAGTTATATACTTTTATATGGTTTATGCAATTAGTTTAAGAGTTAGAGTACAAAATCCGTTTATGCTGGTTGAAGGTCTACCCCAGCCTTAAAACCTTTTTGAAATGATCTTCAAAATGTTTTGTTTGTGTATGTGCAATCCAGACTTTGAAAATTTGATCATCTCTAGATATAATTATTTTTTACTGAAATTCAACCAATCAGTATATACCAATTTTGACCAAAAAAGGACCCAATTTTAATCAAATTGGGTGCTTTTTTTATCATTCTTAGCTACATAAAAAACACCCAATTTAAGCAAATAGGGCACATTCATTTGTGATAAAAAACACCTGATTGCTTTACCAAAATCTATAAGTACCCCCTCCCGGGTTGGAAGTTTACATATAATGCACTCTTCCAATGCAAATACCTTGGGAAAATGTGAGTGTTTTTTGGAGTTGAAATGAAACCTGGTGTTTTGCTAGGTGTTTTACTTCAAATTGGCAAATTTTACAATTTTGTCAGAATTTTATGAGTGTATTTTTTACTGTAGCTAAGAACGAAAAATGCTGACAGATTTGAGATGGATGGGCACATATTGTCATGTGAGTGCAAGAAAGTCTTATCTACAATGGCTGCCCTAAAACATTTTTATTTAACACCTTGTCACAAAAATGAGGGGAAAATCCCTCAAAATTTCTCTGTCTTATTTCAGTGGCTCTTGAAATGGTTTTTCAGGTGACAGTCACCTGACGAACCATTTTCAAGAGCCACTGACCCAAGACTGGAGATTGTACAGTGTGCAATACAAATTTATGAAAAACGGCAGCTATTGCTGATATGGCTTTCTTGCACTCACATGACGATATGTGACTGCATCGTGAACTGCAAGAAATCTATTTACCTGTCCAATCGACCACATGCCTTGCTTCAAACCCTACAGCCCTACAACACAGTGTAAAGCAGTTGGCCCATTCTCCGCATCGACCTGTTTTTGTTTCTAGAAGTTTACCTGGGTGATTATATCTGTTAAATCATCAAGGTAATATGAACATAGATGAGATAAAAAAGAAAGTTGATGGATGGTTAAAATGATATATTTTTGAAGCAGAAATACACTGGCCGTCAAAAGTGTTTGTGTACGCTTAAATAAGGACAAAGACCTAATTATTATATCAAACGACCAAGACTCTTAGAAAATTCATGTTTTTTTTTGTAGGTGTTATATGTATTCAATATAAACAATCCATGTTTCCTCGCATATTCGATCTTCCATGACCATAAAAATGGCTGATTTCCTGGACCATATACAAGTACACCTTTTCGATTTGTACCTATGTAGTTTATTATTCAAAGTTCATTATCACCATGTAACCGTAAAGAACATTTTCAGGTTATAAGTTTTCCAACAAATGAGCATTTATGTATTCAAACTCCTTTTTTGAATGTGCAGAAGAAAATAATGTTTAGCATGCCATATTATCAAATGCGGTGTTCATGCAATTCCTGTTATTTATGTAAAATATAAAATCCGGAAAAAAATGATGCAAATGATGAACGGTTCTTGAGATATGGCTAGTTAAATATTTTGTGCGCAAACACTTTTGACCGCCAGTATATGATTGAGCATATGTACAGTGATGTTACTTTTTAAGGCTGGCGTCAACAAAAAATTATGAAAACGTTCTTGTACTGAACCCAGCATCTTAATCTTAAATCCATATATGTAAAGTATACATTTCTAATACATTTGTATCTTGATGGTGATAGTAGTTTTTGACAAAAAATCTTAAATTTTATCCCTAGGGCAAAGTAACACATTTTTGGTGCCAACATCTGAAAACTTCCTAGAAAGCGTAACTAAAATTTGCAGCGCAATCTTTTAAAATCTAAAAAACAAATGTGCAGGGTCTTGTTTTCTCAAATTTTTAATTGTTAACTTAATTGTTTGTCAAAAATTGTTATGCTCTCGTATTGTGCAATGTGTGTTTTGGTGGACTATCAGCCAGGGAGCTAGCTCTCTGTGAGCAATGACCCCTTTTTCAAAATGATGAGGGCTTCACTCAAAGACTAACTATTTTTGTAGACCTCATTAAATGACCCCTTATTTTTGAATGGTCCTCACTAAAAAGATCCCCTTTTCAGTATGTCAATGAAAAAACCCTATGGCTACTCTCCGAGGTCGTTGCCGCACATCCCAGTCGCTCTCAAATATGATTGCATCCCCTCCCCCGGATAGTGGTGTAGATTTCATTAAGCATTTTAACTTGCACTAGAAATAAAAAAACACATCTCGGTTTGGACAAAGCATCTCGGTTTCAAGTGCCTCAAAACAATGGTAACTATTCTATTGTTCTCACTAAACTGAGACAGGAAAGTGAGTTGCCAAACTGAGATGTTTTTTGCACAAAAATCAATAATTCAATTTATGTGTCTCACTTTGGTGACTCACTTTCAGGGATCAATAATTAGTATCTCAGTTTAGAGTCTCAGTTTCAAGTGGTGTTACATAACAAAACAATGCCATTGTTTTGAGGCACTTGAAGCCGAGATGGTTTGTCCAAACTGAGATGTTTTTTTATTTCTAGTGAATTGATACATACCTAGGAAATCTTACCACTCTGTTGCACGCCGTACACCTGTAACCTTCAACCCTCCCAGCACCCCATCTCATGTCGTCGCTCGATGGTTCCAGCATTCCTATACTTGAGGTTTGACTGTTACAGGAATCGCACCTGGGACTATTGGTCCAAGTGAAGAAACGAGTCTTGAACCACTTGAGTAATTCAAGCAAGAGAAAATCTTGAGTATCAAATGGCGCTTCACCTGAGAAAGAAATGAAGAAATATGTCGGTCACATCCAAGGAAACTATAGAGGAATCTGGACATGCCGCCATCTTGTTAGTCGCTCATATTGATCTGTTTGCTTCTGTTTGCTAAAATAATGTCTTTGAAAACAAGCGCAGATCTCTAACTTTCTCATCCCAGGACTCAACCAGAAGTAGTATATTTTTTGATGCCAAATGAAAGCCCAAATTTTTCTGATTATGAATCCAAAATTTCACTTCCAAATTCTTTATAGTTTTGGAGACATAGCACAAAATGTAAAATTAATTGGTATACCTATTTTCCATTTCTTTTGTATTTACATAACAACCTCATCCCCTCGGTTGCATACTTTCTTTTGCTTCTCAAGAGAAAACAAGACACAAGCCAAGGTTGAAACGACAATTGGAATATTTCTTGACTTATCAAAGGCTTTTGATACCATTGATCATGAAATCCTCTTGTACAAACTAGAACACTATGGAATACGTGGGATAGGTCTTGATTGGTTTAGAAACTACCTATTAAAGCAGTAGGACACAAAACGTCTCATTTAATGACTACAAATCAAACCTAATGAATATTATCTGTGGTGTTCCACAGGGGTCTATTCTAGGCCCTCTACTTTTCATTCTTTATGTAAACGACATCACGTATACGTCAAATTTGCTAGATTTCATACTTTTTGCTGATGACACCACTATCCTCTATTCACACAAAAATATTAGTAGCAAAATAAATGAAATTAATGATGAATTGAAAGAGGTAAGCAATTGGTTCAAAGCAAATAAATTATCTGTAAATGCAAGCAAAACTAATTACATGATTTTGGGAACACGTCATATGGTCACAGCAACTGATAACCTTAATGTGATTTTAAATGAAACCTGCTTGGAAAAAGTCAAATATACCAAATTTTTAGGTGTCATAATTGACGAGTCTCTTACTTGGAAAAACCACATTGACTGCGTTTCGAAAACTGTAACTAGAAATATTGGTGTCATGAACAAACTTAAATATTCTGTTCCAAAACGTATACTACATTCTTTATACTGCTCGCTTGTCTTACCGTGCCTTGACTATGGAATACTTGTCTGGGGTAACACATGTAAATCATATATTGACAAACTTATTAAGATTCAAAAGTGGGCAATTCGTATAGTATCTAGATCTCACTACAGAAGCCATACTGGTCCCTTATTTCTGTCCAATAATGTACTTACAGTAAATGACATGTATAAGATGGAACTTGCAGTATTTATGTAAAAGAACTCAATCAATGAGTTACCTGTTGCTTTTAGTGACTACTTAACAAAGCGATCTGACATCCACGAATACTCAACAAGACAAGTAGATGACCTCAATATAGCTTTAAACAAAAAATATTTTTCTGACCGTGGTATCCGCTCAAATGGTCCTGTGTTGTGGAATTCACTTCAAAAAGTTCTCAAAATTTCTGGTTCCGTTAATTCTTTCCGCCAAAATTATAAAACAATTCTTATAAACATGTATAACTAAAATGTGCTTTGAGCATGTCCTTGTCTTGTTCTTCGTTCTTGTTAGGTCACTTTATTTTTTTTCTTGAACTGTTTGTTATTTTAGGGATAGGCTATTTACAAGCCTCATTGGCTGCTCAGCCTATTCCTCCATAATGTGTTGTTGTTTATTATTTCTTTTTGAGTATGATTTATGTGTTTTGTTATTTTACCATTTGTGTATATATATGTTTATGGGAATGAATAAACTGAACTGAACTGAACTGAACTGAACCTAGCACAATGCATTTCAGAGGTTAAGATCAATCAGTTAATAGTAAATTATACACATCGTAAATAGGAACCTACACCTTTAATGGGTAAATGTCAGTGAAACAATTGACTCAAAATGTTTAAGTAAAATACAAACTTTGAAATAAGTGTACTTTTTATATCAATACGTTGTCTAGTCGGTGCTACAGACCATTTGACTAGGAACATGCTAACGCACTATCCAGTCACTATACTCTGTAAATCTTGAAGTATGCAACAGGCAGCCGATTAACACACAAAATCCAATATCACCATATGGGGAAGTTAATTAGTTCGTATTTCTCGAACCACAACAACATACAAAATCTTGCTAAATATTCAAATGAATTTATGATCTTGTTTGTCCATGTGTTAGAAACAAAATTAGCCCAAAATAATTCCAAAATCATGAACAATTCATGTAAAAAAATATTAATACGCAGTGATTTGGTCTTAATCAATCCTAATCAATCATTAGTAGTCTCTTACACAATACAAAAGCACCAGATCACAATGCTGTAGAATACAAGTGACATGCTATGGATCTCGTAGCAGAGTCTGATTGATTGTTGCATACTTCAAGGTTTATGGTCATGCGCCGTAAGTTGGGTTTCTTTTTGATAACACATAGGAAATGGGCAAAACAAGGAGTTTTTACTTTGTGTTTCTTAAACTTTAAAACTATTCACATAATGATAGGAAAAGTATATATATTCTTAAAGGGTACAAAGTAAGGAATCATCCTATTATAGTTTCAAGGTCATTGTACAGGGTGTGTAGAAAATATACAGGGTGTAACATATTTGAAAAATGAATGCCATTTTTGTAACCAAAAACATGTTTAATATTTTATATAGCTACTATCCAGTACCTTTCGGATAAACCTCTTTTAGGTTTTCAGTAATATCCAATCACTTATTCAGGGTAGATCCTCAGGGTGATCAAACTTAAAACAAATAATGACCCCAGATGACCCCTAAAATACTTTTACCCCCAATTCGTCATGCTACAAGTCACCTGCCTAAAGGGTATCCTAGTTCTCAAGTGTTATGAAAATTCATGAAAGTATGTGGGAATAGTGACAAATTTTGCAACCAGTTTTACCTATCTTGACCAAAGAGGTTTTTTGACCCCAGATGATCCCAGATCACCTTCAATTTCATATATTGTGGAATTCACTCCCAAAAACAATGAAATCTGCTAATTCAATTAAAAACTTTCGAACCAAGATTAAAATTAAAAAAAAAAAAAAAAATAGTCAAAATTACGTGAACCATTAAAACATGAGTTTTTGAGCTGTCCTTGTCCCGTTTCCTTGTGCTTGTCCTCGTCCCTGTCCCGTCCTGTTGTTTGAACGTCTGGTGTTTTTTTTTTGTTTTTAGGGGTTGACAACTTCAGGCCATATTGGCCCTCCTGTCTTCTCCTCCATATTAACTTTTTTTTGGTTTTGTAATTCTTATGTATTTTTTTATATGTTCAGTTTTTATGGAAATACAGATTATGATTATTTTTCTGTCACATGTGTAACTTTACCATGGTATTGATGTGTCAAAATTTTGTGAAAATCTATGCAAGTATATGGGAATAGTGCCCAATTATGTGAATTAAGAGCTCCTCATCCTCCGGCTCCTTATCCTCCACCGCTTTGATTAAATAACACATTAATTAATCTCAATAAAAAAACCAAATTAGCTAAACACATGCAGATTTCATTTTATTAAAATATATTTATTCCTCTCTCATATGATACCAAATTTACTAATGTATGACATAAAATAAGGGAATTACGACATGAAAAACATAGTGCAATAAGGGAATTTGTTACTGCACCGCTTTATTAGGTTACCCAATATATAACGCATGACCTTATAGAGTATAGAAATATGCAAGCACACTACCAATATCACAGTTCTCACCATGCAGAGCCATCCCTGACCTCAGGCTTCGATTGCTTTATGCCTCTGGCCTGGTCTCCGCCGTCGATGTTAGTGATAACAAAAATCAAAGACTATACCTTGTCTAGGGATTTAAAGGTGTGTTGGACTTAATTTTATCTGCTGATGATTTTTACTTGGTATGTTCGATAACATCCATCAAGTAACTACCAAAGCTTGTAGAAATTATGATCAAAACCTTCAGAAAATTAGGTCAAAAACTATAATTTTGTATTGCAGTCTGATCTTGGGTATGAGACTATGTAAAGCAACTAAGGTTTCTGTCAACATAAAGCATATCTCGACATGTCGACATAAAAACTCATTTGTCGACAAAACTGGGCAAGTAAAATTTCATAAAAACTTACGTTTAATTGTCAATTTATGACTGCTTATTAGCAGATGAGCTTTATTTAAGTGTTGTATAATTTTAAACTTAGTAGTTGTTCATCATTTACAATGGTTTTTAAAGTTATTAATACGATGGTTCACAACAAAAAGTTATAACAGTTTTACTCATAGCTCATAACTATATTATAGGTAAGTGTACATCTAAAATGCATCATTAAGCTTATATACAAATAATTTCAATTTCCCATAAAAACCAATACTCTGATATCAACTTTATGTCGACACATATGTCGACGTCGTCCAAAAATTATAGCGACATGTCGACATGAAAAAACAGTCTCGACAGAAACCCTAAATGCAACAACAAACTGTGAATTTGTGAATTAGAACAAGTTAACCCATAAATTTTGGTAAAGTTTTTGCAATGTAATTCAGCAGTTGATAATTTAGTCTACATAAAAATATTAATTTCTGGAATGGTTAACATGCTGAACACAATGGTCATGGCATCCTGACAGAAGTAAGATTTGCTCCAGAGGTAAAATTTGCTCCAGAGGTAAAGTTTCTAAAACTTTAAATTTTCACCCAATTTTTTGAAATATTGCCTAAATATGATAAAGATTACATTTTAATAAAATAAATTTGACAATTTTTTGGAAATATTTCAAAAGCAGGCACTTTTGGGACCTGGAAAAATTCACATATTGTTTGTATGCCTGTGTCCGACTATCTGCTTTGCTAGATTCTAAAAAATATCTGAGGTAAAATTATCTTTAACTTGTTTTTGAATAGTTCTTACCATCCTGTGCTTGAGGTTGAGTTTCGCATCTCTCCCTAGCTTTCTGACTAAGCTCTGAAAACGGTATAACATCTCTGGCTTTCTGCTGGAGTTGTCGGTCTTCATACAGGAGTACATGGTCTGATGAAGACTTGAGCTTCTGATAAAATGTCATTTCTGATGCCTGCAATGGAAATAGACGAGTTTTAGGCTGCATGACAGAAATGTAAAATGCATCTATGTTATCAATCAAGCAGATTCTGTCAGGACCAAGACCAGGGTATAGAAAAAAAATAAACCTTTCTGGGAACTTTATTGTGCTGATGAGAATTTTCTGTGAGATTTATGAAAAAATGCACGAATCGCTCTTAAAACTCACTGGTTTTTGACAGTAATTTGACATTCACCCCAAAATTTGGCTCATTTTTTTGTCTATCATTCAATATTGGCAGAAAAAAATCACCTGTCGTTAGATTTTTATTGTTATTGTTATTGTTATTTTTATTTTTTTTTTTTAAGCTTACAGATTTTTTTGGGATTTTTTTCTGGGAGCGGCACGGCCACGTTACCGCATATTTCCAAGCCCTGACCAAGACATCAAATTATTAATATTGAACAAATTTTGAATACTGTTGGGTTACCAGCATTTAAAGAAAACACCAAATTCCCTGACTTTTCCATAATGAAATTTCAAAATAAAACACACAAAAATGCGAAAACAAGTTACATTTCAAATCCTCCGAGAATGGACATGTAGAAGAACAGAGACCTGGCACACCAGGGAAATAATTATCCCTGATTTCCCTGACGGGCTGGGAACCCTGAAGTCTGTGTTAACTTTATGGGATGATGATACATTGATTTGTGTACTTTCAGAATTTAGGCAAAATTAAAAATATATTTATGTTTCTCGTTCCCGCCCACATCATTTTTTGATGCATTGATTTTTTTATTATTTTTTATTTTAAAAAAATACGAACAAAAAGCACAAAAAGTTGTGAGTTTTTCAGAATTTCGAAATACTCTCGATGTAACATTAATAAAACCATGTTGTTGTTTTTTGCAAGAAATGTCTCAATCATGCACAGTATCATTCTGCAACAGGCCAGGGTTGGCCGATTTAAATTAGGCTGATTTTAATCGTGATTTTCTGCATGAGTTAAGGTATTGTTGTGGCTTGCTGGAAATTTGAAATGACGGCCATCTGGGAATTAAAAAATAAAAAAAAACCTCATTGTCAGTTTTTTCAAAAATCCCGATGAGAAACATATACACTTTTTACTTGGCCTTATCGGAAGTACATGCAATATCCCCGAACTCTTTCAAATATAAATCCTGAGGAAATGGATTCATGAAAAATTGCAGTATAATTGGAAACATGGACGCGATTGTGCAATAAAATAAAATGCACAGTATCTGTGCAGCTTCTATGCGTCAATTCAAGATTTACACAATCTACCTAGCTATTGGGCTTGTTTCTGAACAAATTTAGAAGTACATGAACAATAACTCAGCTCCATGTTGGACAACAAGAAGGCCAGGCCTGGAAAAACTGGGTAACTCGGCCACCTGGCGGCCAGGAAATTCAGGAAACTTGCGGGAAATTTGTAAGCTTTCAATGCCGTTCAATGTGGAAATCTCAGGTATTGGTAACCGGGAAATTTACATTTTTTCCAGGCCTGTGAACATTCCCCTTATCAAATTCTTTAGTCGGGACTGGACTATTAAAGTAATGAGAATTGAGAGATTTGGCAAGATTGCACAAAATAATCCCTCAAAAAATTCAACAAAAGATAATCCTTTTTTTCATCTGAGATTTGAATTAACTCGCCCTTAAGTTTAAAATATAAATGCTACTAATGTAATAATTAACCTTGGACTGGATTCATCTCACACCAAATTTCACTCTTCAGATTTGTAAAATGCACCATAAAAAATGTCATAGAGCTGGGTTGGTTCATAAGTACTGCTGTCAACACAGTGATACAACAGAGTAAGCTTGACTTTTGATCTGAGTTAATATTCCATGCCAGGATGTGCACTAGGTAGGCCTGGGACTAAAACCCTGGTGCCCGGGTACCCGCCTGTCATGAGCTTACCCCGGTACAAAATCTGCCGACCGATTACCCGAACTGGACAATGAAATCATAGAATTTTGAACCAAAAAAATTTGTGTTCAACAATTTGTGATAAAATTATAATCTGATCGAAGTAAACATGATAAATCATGACTGTTATTGATGAGACATCATGGTCGTAGTAGACTCGTCAAACGTTCCATTCTAACATCGTAAATGATCAATTATCAATACGGTCGGGTACCCGACCAAAAAATAAACAGGATACCCGGGTAGCAAATAACCAGAGAAGTCCAAGGCCTAATGTGCACTGGAGTTAGACTTGCTCAAAGTCTGATGTCCTATATACGCTCTTCAAAATATCATTCTCTGATTCTCTTTTATCATCTTGGTTAGCATCTTGCAAGTATATTGTGGCCTAAGAACTTACCTGCAAGCTTGTAACAGAGGGTTTGTGTCCCAGTGTTTGTGACAGGGTCTTCAGCCTCTCACACGCAAGCTGCTTTTGCATCCATCGTAATTCATTCATAGAAGCACCCTCTGGCAACGTCAAGAGTTCTCCATCCTAATAAGAACAAAAGGATATATCTCTAACAACTTCAAAGTTCTTGCCAGGGAATCAAAAGATTTTGCAAGGATAATCTTGGAAGCGATTTACATCAAGCAAAGGAAGCCCGCCCTCAACAGAGACAAGGGGGTGGAACTGAATCCTGTTTGGGATCCAATGTTGACATATCATAACTGTATTTGGTAACTTCCGGTCGGAAGTTACGTCACCATCAGCGTTTCCAGAGACGATCAGACATCATAACATCTCTCAATGCTGACGACGCCAGATGGTATCTGTGCGAAAGGCTTCCAAACGAGGTTAGTAAATATTTGTGATGCAGAAGTTTCAACCTTCATTTGTGTATTTTATCACCATCACGTATGAGCCTTTTTCCTGATATATCTCTGATTACAACTCTGGCATTTTTTCTAATAGCAAGAAAATTCTGCAATATGTTAGTGAGTTCAAGTTCTATCTTTATTCCCATAAAGAACATAGAAAACAATAAAACAATGATCAATAACATATTAATGGAGGAGTAGACTAAAAGGCAAAAAAGCCTGTAAATAGCCTACCCCTTGAAACATATTTAATATACTATGCAAATGAACAACTAAAATAAAATAAATAAACAAGGCATGGCTGGCTAGGATGGGCACAACAATTGAAAAACAAAGAGGATGCATCAGCATAGGGTAAATTCTAATTAGATTTTGTTAAATATTTGTACTTTAGAATAAGGGATTGTTTTAATGCAGATCAAAAATAAAAAAGACAGTTTTTGATTCTTTCAATGTTTTTGGAAGTACCAGGTGTCCCAAAAAATGGTTACATGTAGAAAAATGGCCGTTGACTAAAACTAGAGTAGGTGGATTCTTCAAACTTTGCATACAGTATGGTACATACCTTCGCTAGAATTTTGCACAATTTTAATATCACAGCATTATTATTATTTGACTTATTAACAATGAGAGATACCTAGGTCAGAAACGTATATTTTCAAAATTCAACAAAATCGTAAGCATGTTCGTTTTATGTAATTTTAACCTTCGTTCAACCCAATGTTAACTTAAAATTGACAGGCCCAAAGTTAGGTTGCCTTATACCATTGCATAGAGTAGGGTCTCATCTTTTCATTGATACCAAAATCATGAAAATCTGACAAGTTGTTACGTAATTATGACGTCATAAATTACTTGAAGTCCGAAAATTATGTCGAAATCTGATTTGAGGCAAAAATGGTCACCTATTTCTAAATGTTAATCGGACTTTTGCTAATAAATACTAAAAGAAAATTATAATTTTAACATGTCCTGTAAGTGTAAGCATCATATCATGCAGATGTTTTTCAAAAGTTACAAAAGTTGGCAGTTTAAACAGGTAAAGAATTAAAAGAATTAATGTTACCCGTGAAAATTTGAATATGCTTATTGCGTATTCTTCAACTTTCGCTCCATAACTTGATTGACAGGTTCAATATAAACAGCTCATTCTGGAATGCATGGAATGCAGGTATCCCTAATTAGCATAATAGATATACTGAAAGAGAGTTCAATTATTATTCAGTTAAAATTGTACGAAATTTGGTTCAATATAAAGTCTGATTCTACAATATCAGTTAGGAAAGAAATTGCCCATTAAAATATCACCTAACGTGTATGGTTATTATTTTGTCGAATTTTGAATAAATTCGTTTCTGACATAGGTTTATTACTCAAACAGTAATAATGCTGTGATATTAAAATTTTATGAGTATCTAGAAAAGAGTTGTAATATAATTTGTGCAAAGTTTCGTTTCTCCAACTACTATAGTTTTTACACACAGTCATTTTTCTACATGTAACCATTTTTTGGGACACCTGGTATGTTCAAAAAATTTGAGCCTGAAGAATGAATTCCATGGTCAGAAAAGGCTTTTTATTGTTGGTTGTTTTAAGGTCATTGACATCATCAGCATCTTGGAAAACAAACACAAGTACATTCACAGAGACTTACGTTTGAGGAGAGTGAGCTCTGAGCCACCCTGCTCCCCTTAAAAAAATGCTGACACAATCTGACAGGGCTCCTTAAGCCAGGGACATAAAAATGTTTTAAAAAAAGTGATAAAGAACATCAACTTACCTCAGTAAATCCCATAGCAAACAAACATTCAATAGCTCCAGACACTGGTAGGATTCTTTTCTCAAATACTTTGTTCCCCAGACGAACAGACCTGAATTTGGTGTCATAAGGATTTCTGGAATTGGAGGAAAGAAATCGGGACTCATGAGACACAATATAATTTTTGTCATTTGAAGACCTAATCGCACAGCTATATTAATGTATTGATAACATACCAGAATAATGTTTCGCTACACATAACAAACAGTCTGCGCAAACTCCGAACACACAACAAACAGTCAGAGCAAACCTCAAAAAGATATTCTGACCTGACCTTGATTCACCTTTCTTCCCCCTTTTATGCAATTTTAAATTTTCCTTATACCCTTCATACTAAATCAGAAAATAATCATAAGAACTTAACATTGGCTTCAACAAGAAAATACAGAGCCCCTCAAAATGGTAACGCGAGTAACAGGTATTGCAAGTAACAGTGATAACATGAGTAACACTGACGGTAAAAGCAAATACTGAATGCAAGTTTTTGATACTTTTTCACTAGTTTCTGGTAAGAGACAATAAAGAGTAACCTTACAAAAAATTTGCAGCTTTAAATATTGCTGTTTGTTAATTGCAGAGAGCCCTGAGTGTTTGCTGCAAGTTTAGTCCATTTTAATGCTATCTATCTATCTATTTCGACCGCGGTCGGAAGCCATGATGAATTTTCTCCACTGTTGTCTGTTTAGCATGAGTTTGAGA
>JXSR01S073688.1:21920-32323 GCA_000969725.1 Ophiothrix spiculata | reverse complement strand
AATATAATCTGAATAAAACTGAAAGAAGTGAATGTTGTACCAAAAACCATACTTTTGACTTTCTGGTTTTGGGAACCCCTTGCACCAATTTCTGAGCTTTTGCACCAATTTCGCGACATATGGCCTTAGGCGAAGACTGGTGGTGATACCATCACCCTTTAAGGCTGGGGTAGACCTTTGCAAAAAATATGCGAAAAAATGCCATTTTGGTGGCAGTAGTGGGATATTTTGCATATAATTGTTTTGACTTATATTTTGCATTTTAATAAAAACCAATATAAAAATCAAAAATTGGAGAAAACCCTTCCTAGACTTTTGTTTGTAACTTCAAAAAAAAAAAAAAAAAAATCAAATTTCACGAATGCAAATTTTAGTTACCCTTTCCAGAAAATTTGGGGCAAAAAATATGTTTTTTTGTCATTTGTCAAAATTGACATTTTTGGTTAAAAACAGATATCATCATCATGTTCAGGTCAGGGTAAACATCCGGTTCAAAAATGTATACTTTTATATAGTTTATGCAATTAGTTTGAAAGTTTATGCCATTTGAAGGTCTATCCCAGCCTTAAGTTAAGATGTTTAAGTTCTTAAGTTGTGTCATTTTGAATAGCATCATGGCATGAGGTTTGTTTAATCATATCACTGATCTCCTATTGCATGGATTGCGAGATATCAGCCTAGTAAAAACTTTCCCCTTAGTGATCTTGAGACTATACTATTTCATTTGACCTTCAGTCACGGAAAATAGTATTTAGCCTCAAGACTCAAAACCCTGAAATGGCAATTAAATTTCCTGTAACGTTAAAATGAGACATCATGAAAATAACAGTGTTACTTGAAACTTTACATATTTAGAATCATATTATATTTTTAAAACCTCATAGCTCACTGCCTTCTACTTCGAGCAACTAACTTATTGAACATCCTAATTATGTACTTTTTAACTGTTACTGAAAAAAATCTCAACTTCGCAAATGGTCGAAAATAAAAGAACATACCAACATTCGGCATTCTATAAATGTTATCATTTATTTAATCCAAAACAATTAATTGCACTATAGATTTGCATATTGAAAAAATTCAACCGCCAATATCATAAAAATTAAATCTCCGACATCATGAAAATAACAGTGTTTATACAATTATGTTTTCAGAACAAACGTAATTAATTTACTTAATTAATTTGCTTGAATTATGGAAATTTTCTGAAAATATTAGAACAGGAGTTCTCAACTAGTTTTTGCAAAGTGCCACACAAAATTAATTTGTATTTGTTAGAAGCCCCTCTTTCACAGCATATTCAAATATATATCTCTGTTTTGTACCTACCAACATAAATTAAAGAGTTCAACTCTTGTCCCAAACACTATTATTGACGCTATTGAACCAACTCCTTTATTGAAAAAAAAAACACACTTGACAAATGTCGACTCTTGATCATCCTTTTTAATGTGGGCATCCATAAAAGGTGGATTTGTTACATGGAGAGTGATTTATGCATCAATTTTTGTCATATCTTTTCAACATTCAAATGAAATATCATAATTTTGGTATGATTTTAAAGACAATTTATTTAACTTTCAAGAAATTAAGAATAAAATCCAAATGAAGCGATCAATTCAGCTTAATGACCCGTTAAAGCTACCTAGCCAGGGGTGGATTCGGGTGAGGTTGAGGCATCATGAAAATTGTGTATGAATAATTGTTCTGCCATATCTCCTTGAAAATCCATTGAAACGTCACCAATCTGATATGATTTTAAAGGGTAGTTATTGTTCATCAAAAACAAGTTGGAATTAACCCGAATAAAGTTGATAATTAACGCTTTTAACAAGTTAAAAGTCAATGAGCTAATTTAGCCAGAGATGAAAAAAGGCATAAATGTGGTTGGTATGGATGAGATATGTACATTGTGCATCAAATTTCGTCACAACTTTTCAATAATCGTATGATATGTCATAATTTTGGTATGATTTTGAAGATAATGTATTAGTCTATAAAATCAATCAAAAATATTAGCCAAATAAAGGTATTTATCAGCTCTAATCAACGATGACCAGGAAGGAGTGCGGTGTGAATGAAGTGAGTGAGATGAAATGCAAATGGGCCTCACCTCAAAAAAGATGACCATTTGTAAAAAAACCTCTGGAGCGGCGAGTTGACCTTTCACAAAACACCTTTGCCATGTATCGTATTCATTGTCTATCAGATTACACGCACCGTAATTACATAAAATTGAAAATTTTTTGTGAAAAACATGAGATAACCCGCGGGTTATGGACTGAAATTACAGTAAATTGAAACGTACTTCAAATTTTCGCTTGTGTATCGAAGCTTCATCGGGAGACTGGCAATCCAGATTTGGACATGGTCACACCACCTCAAAATCGAGTTAAACACTCTCAGAAGTTTGTATCAGCCCCGTCTCCCGTTTAAGGATAACTGGGACTCTAGATATTTTGAGAGAGGAGGCCATCTACATTCGTCTCAACCAGCCATCCTTCAAAAAGTATGTTTCAATTTTGAGTTTGGAACAAGAGTTAAATCTTTCAACACAGATGCACTTTCATCACTTTTTATGGATATGATATAACAACACAATTTAGACACCTGTTCATATATTAACACTTTTCCAAAACTATCTCGGATGAACAAAATACCAGTTGACCATAATTACTAATTATACATGTAAACGAGTCGGTAAATAATAATAGTGGTTATATTTTAAAAATATATATCAACCACCAGTTAAAAAGTGCATCACACACTGCTGTTTGATCACCATTGAATAGTGTTCATTTATAGCCAAATGCACATTATTGGTGGCGCTATTTACATATACCAAGTTTTAGCATTTGACACATGGATATCAATAATAAGTTTTAGGCATGCTAAATTCAAATACTATGGCTCGTATTCCAGAAAGGTGTTTAGCTAAATCAAGGTTTTATTTCTCGTCAACAGCACGACTCATTGAACTGTTCTGCTTGAAAGCTGCAATAATGCGTATCATTCCTGGACAGTTGATGCTCACTTAAACAATGGTTTAGCTAAACATCTTTCTGGAATACGGGCCTATATCTTTAATTTATTGATAAGCACATAATCTAAAAAAAAATGGATATTGCCGCCAATGATGAAATCTCAAAATGTTGGTTGAAAATGATGTATTTTGATTTAAAATTATAATTTTTTGAGAAAAAACGTGAAATCAAATGAGGGAAACGAAAATTCAACACCTAAATCTAGAACTAATTTAAACACTTAAGGACCTGTACCCATCAAACAATGGTGCACACAACTACATTTGTCATGTTACCTAAAAACAGTACAGTAGTCATGTTTTTTATTTTCATTTACTAATATTTTGACACAAATGCACTCTTACAAGAAATACAGGTCCTTAGTATCAATGCGGTTTAAAACATATATGGATATTACAACAAACTTCTGGCATTTATTTTCCAGGTACACAATAATGTGACGCGATCAAGGGAAAAGAGTCACATGTCGGTAATTTTCAATGTTCATTTTTAATAAAACGTAACTGTGCATTATAAATACTACATTCTGATCCAAACCCCATTTTAATTGGTCATCTGGTTCAAGAGATAAGACAATTTTCAGAACAATGAAAAACTGAAGAATTTTCTTCATTTTATTCTCTGTATCTCAAAATCATCACTATTTCTGACAGTTGACCCATTCCCCTTGATCATTTCACATATAACATTATCTTCAAATTCTCATAATAAATACATTTCACATGGTGAATGAATCTGGTTAAATGAATCACAAACTTGAACAGAATACATTTTTGTAAAGAATTTACAAGCTTTAACATATCACACCTATGAAATTCTGCCCAGCAAAGATATATTGCAAGTTACTTCCTTTTCCCTTGGAGAAATCCTGCACAAATGAGCAGATGATCAATAATTTCACATATTTAGGCAGTATCTACTTTATCAAATATATGTACATACAACTTTTTAGCATGGGAGTGGATTGAAGTGAAATTCCACATTAAGGAAGTATCTGCTATGCTTTATAAATACACATGGTGCGTTTTTGCTTTGTAAGGCAGACATAAATACCCGCAATCATTGTAGAAATGGTAACAATACCTAAGAATATATGTGGCAGTACCAAGGAAGTTATAAAGGGGAACCGGTACTCTCCGCCATTTTGATTTTATCGCCGTGTAGATCCTATGGGACGGCAGCAATCTTGGATTGTCGCTCATGGAGGGTGAGTTATTGTACCTCCGGCATTTTACGGCTCCGAGAGTCTTCGCAACGGATTAGCGGGAAAATTGGCGTACTTTTAATCAGAGCAAGTCGCAATGCACGCTACATGAAACGCAGCCACGGTTTGCGCGTGAAACAAACTGCACACGCTGTATATGCGTCAGGTGAAGATTTACGCGATCTGCCTGGATATCGGGTCAAATTCCGAATATATCCGGAGGTACAATAACTCTGCTCCATGAGCGACACAAGATGGCAGAGAAAGACGGTTCCCCCCTATAACTTCCTTGGGCAGTACTTACATAGAGGCCAAATTTCAGTGTAATTCCACTCAAGAGAAGAAGAGATATGGTGAGTTGTTGAATGCATAATAAAACACATATATATATATAACATATCCAGTGGGCCGCTCAAAGAAAAAAGTGGTACACATGCTCGTCAGAAAAAACGTTGAAAAGGGGGCGGATTTTGCCCCATTGGCGTCTTTGGAAAAAGGGGTGTCTTTTCAGGGTAACTGTCGACATTAAGGGTCATCTTAGTACTTTAGTGTAACTTTTTCGCTAGATATTCTAAAATTAAGCAAAGGCTTTCAATGTGTTTTTATGGCAGAAAATAGTGTGTTGGTACGCCGTTAAGGGTTCATTTCAGTGTGTTACGTCATTAATGGGTCAGATGTCCATTACAACATTTAGGGGTCAGTTTATTACAACATCGTAACATTAAGGGGTATGATTTAGAGTATTTTAGGACATATAAGGGCTGTACATGATTTTCGACATTTAGGGTGCGATTTTGAGGTGCTCTGATGAGCATGCGTACCACTTTTTTTCTTCGAGCGCAACCCCCCCCCCCCACCGGGATATTTTAAATGTGTTATATTAAATACACATCTTTTGAATATACAAATACTGAATGCTTGATCATGCAATAGTTCAAAATATATTATGTAATCAAACTTACTTAACTTAGACTTTGAACTATTTGCAAAAGGTAAAGCAAGACGTGTTGTGTTGTAGTCCAAATTATTGCACAAGCATAAGCAGTCAATTATTTTTAAAGATGTGTAAAAAGTACTGTGTATCATTGTTTGATTGATTGAAGTAATTTCTCGGAGAGTGCATAAACACTAAACTACAGCTTGGTAGTATGCGTTTACGCTTTGCAATTGTGGTTTGAGGGGAAGTATCGCAAAATTTTGCGATACTTCTCTAAAATAAACCATGTTGTATTTGTTTTACTGCACCTCAAAAAAGTCAAAACATAACTTGGAAATACATCTAAAAGTCAACAAATTTGGTACTTTGCCGTGAGTCATACGGTAGTACCATGCGGAAGTTTTTATTACTTTCCCTGTGTGTTTGTAAATAATAGGCGCAACGTGTAAATGCATACCCGCGCGACTGTACTTGAGTGTTAACGCACACACGGCAAAGTAGTCAAAAATACTTTTATTGCCTCTCCGCTATTTGACCAATAAAAAGACTGTATTGACTTAATATAAATATTCAAGAGGTGTAGTTATAAAATTTCCTGGATGGTACTACCGCACGGCTCACGGCAAAATACTAAATATGTTGACTTAAAATATATTTCCAAGTTAAATTATGACTTTTTGATGTCTAATAAATTAAATACAACATGGTTTATTTTGGAGAAATATTGCAAAATTTCCCTCGGTATTGAATGATCAATCTAGATCACCATATAACTCAAAACCAGTATTTTGCAAAACTCCTCCTAAAACCATTTTGTATTTTGTATAATATCACCTGAGGTTTGTACTATAGTTCAAACTATTGCAAGGCTAAATTTTTCCTATAAACAAATCTATTTGATGGTGCCAAATATCTCAACTGATGGAAATACAACCATGCACATTAACCATGTTTCCTAAACTGTGTTATCTAAAATGTGTTACACGAATACATTTTTTGGAACCTTGATTTTATTTTCAAATCATAATGCAAGACAACCATGAATTAGATACTCATTTTCAAGTTTTTAGGGAACCTAGGTCATGTTGTTGATCGCATGATCATTTGATCACATGATATAATTGATCACATGATCACTCGATCATTTGAATCATGATCACTTGATCACATAATCAAACTGTCTCAGACAATTGATATTTTACACAATGTGAATCACCTCGTTTTGATATGACAGATTATTACTTACATTTTACCATTTGAGCAAATGTTAATCTTAATAACATAGATTTAGTAATAATTTATCATATTTAATTTGCTTGAAATACCTTGTTTCTCTACCAAAAGCTTTTTACTAAAGTGAAGAGAAACAAGAATTTGAGTTAAAAAGGCCAGGTTTATCATGTATTCTGATAGCTTAGCATTTGATCAAAAGAAAGGTCAAATGTTATTGACCCCAAAGAGGTAAAGAATTATTTTCACACATTTAATTAGGATTGTCAATTAATGCATCACACACTAGAATATTAATGGGGATATTTTTGTGTGCGGATTAATTTTTGTGAATCATCATAATCACAAATTTAATCCCCGCATATGTATTTATTTAATACGTTGGTTTTGTAATAAAGCTCAAAATTATTTAAACATGCATAAATACTGTGATAATTATAATACCCTTTTGTGAAAAATTCTGCTCAAGAAAATATCCCCATTTACACTAATGTGATTTAATCTAGACCTTGATCTAGATCCTGATCCAATTCAGCCATGTTGTCTATTTGCACATGATTTAATCCATCCCCAGCCCCATTAACCTCATCCCCAGCTCTGTTGACCTTAGGCCCATGGTCTGTGTTCAGTTGGCGTAATACAAGTTTCTTGTAAACTCCACCTTTGGCTATGAGTTGGTCATGGGTTCCCCTCTCTGCTATGGTTCCTTTATTGATGACAATAACCTGAATACAGAAATATAAAGGACATAGGCAAAAATGAGAGAAAGATGCATAAGGTACCTGGGCAAAATTTAAAAAAAAAAAATGATATTTATACACAATTTACACTTAAGATGCTAAAATACAAAATAATCTGAGAAAATTGGTGTGTTGTGCATGTTTAGCAAGGAAAACTTGGATATGAGACCCTTCTCTACATAAAATAAACATTCCTTAGAATTAATATCACTAACTCTTATCGTGGGAATTTACCAAATGTGCCAAGTCCAAATACATTCGAAGGTGTTACATATGCAGAGACCAAATTGATGCCCGCATATGCAGAGACCAAATTGATGCCCGCATATGCAGAGACCAAATTGATGCCAGCATATGCAGAGACCAAATTGATGCCCACATATGCAGAGACCAAATTGATGCCCGCATATGCAGGCATATGCAGAGACCAAATTGATGCCAGCATATGCACAGACCAAATTGATGCCCGCATATGCACAGACCAAATTGATGCCCGAGCAGCGAAACCAATTTATGCTATCCAATAAATATTTGCTTGGCCTACAATTAAAGGCATTAAGGTCCGTTCATACTAGCACTGCAAAAAGTTGCGGTGCGTCAAATTTGCTGCACTTTCTTGCTACTTCCGCTGCAAAAGTAATCGATACGTCGCACTGCGGCGAGGTCACCGCAGGTCACAACATGCGGCAAAACTTTGGCAACATGCAGCAAGTTGCTTTGAGATCTTCCCAAAATCATCGCACCGCACCTTGCTGCAGTACGTCGCAGTTGAAGTTAAATTTATTTTAACTTTTTTCTGCGGCAAACTGCGGCGTACACTGCAGATCAGTGATGGCTGTCATTTTCCTCTTCACTGAAAACGAAATTCTGATGAAAAAGTCACATTTTCAAGAGTGGCGAAGTCGTTTAGTGGACCAACTTGTCAAGTGGTGAAGTGAACAGTGTGTGAATGGTTTCGAGCGACCTCACACGGCATTTGGTCATGTTGGTGACAGCAAAATCAGAGACGATGACAGACCAGAGCGGAGATCCAAATTTGTCTTCTTCTTCAAACGAAAATCATGCAGAAGCTTGGAGTTTATTTCATTTTGGAATGTGGATAGGCCATTATTACTTTTATATCACTTTTAGTAAGTACATGTTTGATTCTAGAAAGTTAAAAATGAAGTAAGCTTTATACAACTGCTTGCATTGGCATTGCATTCAATTTGGCCTAGCCTAGGACGATAGTTTTTGTTTAACACGCATTAGCATTGGGTCTAATGTTAATGATTATTATTGAAATAATCAAATTCATACAAGTCAAGTACTTCTAATCTAAATGCAACAGATGCTAAATTAAAGTGTATCACATCGCGTAGCCGTAGGCCTATGCTTTTGAAGTTTTGGCAAACGCACCCAGCCTGGGGCCAGGCGGTTTGTATCGCAAGAATTTTTTAGTGATTTCAGTAATGATTCAGGTCGTGATTTTTCAGCACTGCTGTGCTGGGTATCATGCGCAGGTTAAATTTGTATACATTAAGCTGAATTCATACTCAAAACGCAATGCGTTGCGTTTCCGATAATTTTCACCGCAAACGGCACCGCAAATGAATTCACACTCAAAACGCAAACGGACTGCGGCAGCCGATGACATGAAAACGCAATGGAAAGTTGAGCTTTGCTCAACTCGGTTTGCGGTGACGCATTCGGTGTTGCGTTTTGGTATCGATTGATCGGAACTCCTCAAATCCTATACTGCACATGCTCGGTGCGTCTTGCGTTTGCTTAGAGTCTGAATTCAGCTTTATTGTTATGCATCCCTGCAACAATTTTTCGATAATCCGTTGTTATCAAGCTAGCCCGGACTTTCTTTGAACTGTCAAATTATCTGCAGCCTAGCTAGGGCAGCCTACGACTATGTGATTTTTTGAAAAACAACCAAGTGACCCTGATGTTTTTAATATTCGACATTCACTATAAATGGTAGGTCATGTGTGTCACAATATTGAAGGCCCGTATTTATAAAAATCCGTTCACAGTATCGAGAAAATTGCAGTGCGGTAAATTTACCGGTATATTGATTATTTTTTGCTCAGTCTGCAAATTTCCGCAGCTTGAATTAAACTTTGGATTTGACACAGTTCAAATTAAAATGTATTTAACTTAGTTACAATGCTGCACTGAAGTTTTCACCAGCAAAATGCCAGGTTCCGCACTGCAGTTAATAATACATGGCATTTAAATACGCTATTCACCATAGTACCATAGTGCTGGCCATTATCATTACCTCCGTACAAGGGAATCGTCATAACCATTTCGCCTTAAACTATGCCATTTGCAGCCATGGCCATTGGAGCAGACCTATCAGCACAACAGCTCCCCAATACGCTTGGGTCGACGAGGCAAGTGTGGTAAAGTGATTTGCCCAGATTCACAACCAGCACAGCACGTTGATGCTAGCAGGGCTCGAACTCACAACCTTCTGATTATGAGTCCTCCGCACTGTTCCACTTGCGGCGTACAGTACTATAAATGGTCATTAGGGCCTATTCCTTAACTCTCATTGTCTTTTTCAGTGGTGAAATAGCCAGTGCCAGGCATCCTTTCAATTTTCCTATTTTTTTGGTGTGAAATATGAGTGAATGCATGGCTCTGTTTTGGGAGTCTTGGGAAAAGTGATTTCATGAAAATGCTTTGCTAGAGTACAGTGATCAGCCAAAAATGGGATCGCCAAAGAAGGCACTCACGTATGTGCAGGCCTATAAATTTTTTCCCAAGTACAAGAATCTGTTTTATTTTTGCATGCAAAGGAGTGCTAGAAGAATCCCAGATTCTCTCAAAATTATGATATGGATTCTCCCAGGAATTTTATGCATGAATCAGGGCTAGATATTCGTTCATTGCTGCAAGAATCTTCGCAAATCTACTGGGGATGGGACGAGAAACAACTTAGATTTTTATGCGGCATTATATCAAAAAATTTTAACAAGAATTTAATTGGATCATTCGTTATCCATTTTCAGCTTGCGATGAGTTTGAGGGTGACTACCAGTACTTCCAGTGATTCAACTACTACCTATTCATTCATTCATTCATATTTATTATTTCCATATCAAAAAAACAACAAAATATATAATTAAAAACACATGTAATTGAAACAAAATGATATGGGGGATGTGATCGAAAGGCCAATGGCCAGAGGTAATCACAACCCACAATGAAATACAAGACAAAAGTGTTTCAAACAAATTACATAACATTTGTCA
>JXSR01S073687.1:133930-146698 GCA_000969725.1 Ophiothrix spiculata | reverse complement strand
TCAGGATTGGAATGCACTGCCACCAAACATCAAACACATCCCAACTAAATATGCCTTCAAACAAAGTGTGAAAAAACATCTTGCTATAATGTCACTTTGAACCAAGAAAGGGGTGAATTTACTGTCTAGGCTTATTTTTGGTCCATATTTTGGTGTCCACTTTTAATTTTGTTTTTATTTTCCTGCATTTCATTCAAGGCTTCTGCTTTCGTTTATTGGGACCCCATTGGAAATAAGCGTCTTTTTTCTGGTAGGCTTAATGGGTTATCCTGGTTTTGTCAGCTTTGGCATGTTTGGTGTCAGTGTATTCCCACCAATGAGTGGTGTTGCAGTAGGTTCTGTAATTTAATGTAGTTTGTGTGTAATCTTTTTCCAATGCTATATTAATATTATTTTCTTGTTGACAATGCCAAATAAAAAACAAACAAACAAACACGGTCTAACAAGCACCTTGTTTGATTTCACGCCCGATTTCACGTTAAAGCAGCCAGGTATATGACAGGCATACGGCTTTGGGCACACGGCAAGGAACAAAATTCCCTACAATATTTTAAACGTTTATGGCAAAAACGCTATATATTTCATGTCAAAACTGCACGAAAATTATAATCAGTCATTTTCAAATATCAAATCATGATGAAGATCCGAAAAACCAAAAACCTTAACACTTTATTTGTTCAGGATGTTTGATTCAAAAATTTGTTTTCTAATTCATTCTAAAAACACCCAAAAATGGCGTGTACCTTCCTACTCAAAATCTCATGAGAAACCAGTACTCATTGACATTCGTAATAAGACATGATGTACGTGTCATTTAGTTCGATGACTTTTGCTCCATACAATCTATGGCGATCTGGACCTCATTTGTAGGTATCGAAGCATAATTATCTGAGTTATCTACTTTAAACTTGTCACTTGGTGGTTGCAAATTTGTAAAAAGTCAAAATGACAGCAGTCTTTGCAATCTCCAATCACATTTTTCATCCAACTTTGCAATGCTTTAATTGCAGTAAGCCCATATATACAAATTCTTTGTTTCACTTGTGATGTTCCTATACGGTGATTTTGTTTTTACCCAAAGCTTGATGAAACATATGAGGAAACATACACTATACAAAACCTTCTTCCGTACAAGTCGTACTGTGTCAGAGTGAAAGCGAAGAATATAGTTAATGGTTATTGGAGTGGTTGGTCAGATGTTAAGTGTAGTACAACTGATGATTACGGCAAGTATTTCAGAATTGTATCAACGGAGTTTTAGCCAAAAACTTCAATACATGCATTATTTAAGGCATAATTGTTGCGTAAAAATGAAGTACTGTTATTAAAACGCTTGGCATTTGACTCTTTAAAATTATCAAGGTGATTCCATAATTTTGTCGGCAAAATATATCTCCAGAAACGTAAGGGCTATTGTAATGAAACTTGTTAACATGGAGGCTCATTCTCAGATAAAGCGTGCAACTTTGCCGTTTTGGTGTCGCTCATGTTCGTGTTACTAGTTTAGCGTTGTTAAGCCTATTACAAATAATTTGAGTGATCTAGTTAATACATTAAAGTCACATTAGTAACATGTGTGAAGCTAAACATTTTAGCATGCCAGGAAAGTAGATAACGATTAATCTGAAAATGCAAAATCGTAATTTTCCCCATGTCGCCAGCCATACTTTTTACGTTTTATGTGGCCCCGTTCCTAAAATATTCGGGCATTTCAAACGCAATGCATATTTTTTAATAGCCCGTAATAGGTATTAGTAATGACATATAAAGTTTAATTATATTAAGTATTTAATATGACATAATAGCTTTTTAAATCATGTCGCCAATATTGCAAACAGATACGAACCAAATTCTAAAATCGATAACAAAGTGTGAAAATCAATATGTTGATGGATGATTCCGCATTAGATATATCAAGTAAACTTCAGTCTTGAATAACATATATGTTATATAGAATTATATATTTACAGTAATGATTTACAAGGATATAAATATCAAAAAAAACCTATGTGACTGTCACGTCGCAACAGATACGAACCACACATTGTGTCGCCTTTTCGCAAAACGCGGTACACTATGAGCGAAATAATACACCACAGTGTAGTATGTGTAGAGCTTCTAATTTAGTGTAAAGATCAAGTTTGTAAGAAAACTAATTTTCTCAATAATGAATATTAAAAAAATGATTCCAACAGATACGAACCAACAGATACGAACATTAGGTATAGGGAATACAATGGTTAAAAATCAAGTATTTTTAAAACATATCCCAAGATTTTATGATTTTGTATGTTTTTCATGAGTTGTTAGTAGTCGAAATTTCAACATTTCTCTAACCAAAGTTGCACGGTTTACCGGAGAATGAGCCTGGAGGGTTTTGGGTTAAACTTTCTTTTCGAAACTTTATTGGAGTTTGTTTAAGGTATTTCAGGTTCAAAATGTTATTATCAAGGTCAAATACCAAAAAAAAATATTACCCTTACATTTAGGTCATTTGAAGGTCACTGTAATAACTCAGTCTTGAACTGTTGATCTTACATGGACCAAGCTTGCAGCAAAAATAACCCATGACCTATGATGTGTCCCTGTGGGGCAATGGAAAGGTCATATAAGGTCGAAAGGTTATTTGAGGTCAATGTTATAAATGATCGCAAATTTGTCCTGAGATTCGAGGTCATCTGAGGTCATTTCAAGGTCTCAACCCTTGATACCGCATGGATTTGACTTTCACATTGAATCGCCCTTGACCATAGTTATCCAATTTGTTTTGCTAGCAACCATGGCGTCCAAAACTTGCTTCATTAAAAAAAAACTAAAACCGACTCCAAAACTCATATCATCAAGAAAATATCTAAATCTGGACATATGTAATGTTGAGTCATGTGTTAGCTGCAATGGTAAACCCAACTCATTTATACATGTAGGCCAAACAATAATTACTTGGACAGTGGAAACAAAAATGCAAAGGTAGGGGTTGCATTTACAATGGGGCCCTGCACTCTGGATTTCTGTTTATGCTGGCCTATTGTTTGGCCTATACACTCACATAGATTATGTAAAAGTTTATATAATTTCGATGTTGGTATAGAACTACCTAACTATTGCGTAAAATTTTACCTAATCCAAATTTTGTTAAAGATACCAAAATGTTAAGTAAGAATTTGCCTTTTTGCTAAGTATAAATTCTACACATTTGTTATGCAATTATTTTACAGGTCAGTTAAGTATAAATTCTACATAATTGTTTTAATCTGTCTGCTTGAATGTTTTTGTTTTACTAATTTACATTTTTGTTAGTATACATTTTACACGATGTCTATGTAATGGTTTTACTGATCAATTTGGGTTTTTACTTCATTATTCTGTGACATTTGACAGGGCGTTTTCCTAGCAATATTAAATGATATTATTCCCATAATTCATATTTAGGTTGTTGTTGGTGTTTGCAACTGAAACTAAGAATAGCAGAGAATGTATCTAAATTTCAAGGTAAGAAAGAAAACTTTGATTGATTCTATAACGAAATGCTCATTGCAAAGCTCATTGCGAAACTTGGGACTTCAAAAACAACACTATATCTTCATTTACAGCGTACAGCATACATACCCCTCCCCCCAACAAAAAAAGAGCAATAACTTTAAGTTCACATCCAGGCTTGACTCATTTATAACATGTTGACTGTGCGTATAGTATGCTATGCTATACCGTAGTGTACTGGTATACTAGTACACTACGGTTACGGTATAGCATACTCACTCACCACAGCACAGTCGGTCAGTCAGACTTAAGTTCCCATCTGTTATCATGTAGGCAGGCTGTAATATGAAGACCGGACGTTGCCGTCTTTACATTTCGCAGTGAGCTCTTCGTTATGGAATTAATCAAAGTTTTCTTTCTTACCTTGATATTTAAGATTTAACATACTCCGCTAGCCCCGATTCGTAACATTCTCCACACTGTACGACATCTTGAATATTCCTCAACTTCACGACTAGGTAAACTCCGATGTGATACCTAGCTGTCTGACTTGTTTTCACATGTCAATTAAGCAAACTTCACAAAGTATATTAGGTGAAAAGAACTTTCACAAATCTTTGCAAGAATTACAAAATTTAGGAAAATTTCTTCGTTACAATTCAATTATGCTGTTTATGTATTTGCAATCTGGCATTGTGAAAGTTTTCGACGGAGTTTTACATATATTTTGTAAAATTCAAAAGACATTGCGCATTTTTATTTCATGCGATTACATATTTCTGTGAGTGTAGAGAAGAATGTTTGCACATTTTCTCGAACAATCATTGTCAAATGTCAATTTCATGTAACGTTAACTTTAGGAACCATTATTCGAAAAGTTTGTTAACCCTCTATTATTTTATTGTTCTATATAGAACCTTCTAGACCTAAACAGTATAAACCACGACTTGGAAAGGAAGCTAAGTACATAAACAACTCTTGCGTGGTATCTGCTACCATAACATGGGTCGTAAGTAGTCTTATGTCAATTGTTTAAACATGTAGTTTTAAAGAAATCGGTGGAATATTATTACAAAAATACCCAAATATAAAATGCTAAAATATAGTGTTAAAAAATGATCTTTTTGCCAGCAATGAGTTCAAAATATTAATTACAGGGACGAAAATGATTTCTAATACTTTTAATGACTTGCTGAGGGTCCATTTTGGAAGGCCAAGTATGAGCATGGTGTCCACGTACCTTGCAATGGTAGTGGCCCCCTGGGTACTCAAGAGTAATTGAAATTCGCAAGCAAAGACAACATGCAATTGCAGCTGCTCATTGTTATAACAGATATTTGCGGTTTATCTAAAAAAAAACCACCGTACTATAATTAACGTTTGTATGTCATTCTATAACTCTAGAATCCTTGTCAGAACCGATCGGGACCAAATTTGGACCTTGAATAGCGAAAGGTCAAAGGTCACCAAAGGTCATTTTGAGTTCAAGTCACAAAATTGACAGGAGAGTGGACCCCAAGGTCAATTCAAGGTCACGGCCATAACTCCAGAACCCTTTTAAGTACTTCCCACCATTCAATTCAAACTGCTATTTCCACAGCTTATAAAAAACACACTGAGTGAACCAACTGCCATAGACTTATATGATAAAACAACTGATGTAAAACTTGCTATAGAAAATTTATTATATTGTCCAAGTGTAAATGAAAAAGACCGTCAGAAAGGGGATAATCACAGCTTGATATCAATGTAAACAAAATTTCCCATGGACAGAGTTTTTAATTCCCAAAATACAGTTTGAAATACAGTAAATTGAAACTGTTTACCACTTAAATGAATGCAGTAGTAGAGTGACCTTGGTGAACATTCCATTGGGTTAACTGAAATGTTGCTGTGTGTTGTAGGAAGGGCTTTAATCACCCTTTGAGCCTACCTGGACCACACTTGGACCATGAATAGCATTTGGCCCCCTGGAAATTTTTAGGGGGTCTATTCAGCCAACGGGCCAGGGCGTAGCGCGGGTACACCGCTGGTTCAGATAATGTGCAGGTGACTTCTTAACCTAAAAATATTCTGGCAAAGATCAGCTAGTCAAATTGTGTGTGTGATCGATGGGTTCTTAACTTCTTATTTGGTGTCCATTGTCCATTTTTCAATCACAATCTGTTTACGTAGCTTGACACTTTGGTCAGTAATATTAAATATCCACATAACCAAATAAAAAGGAAATAATACTGTTTTTAACCTTGGCTCCCAAAAATCACATTACATCATTCAATGTCATGTCGGAAATTGTCTCGCCATAAGCATGATAAGCGCTTTCCCTTTAAGAAAATTCACTTGCCATTTTGTCCCTTGTATGACATTATTTATGATATTGCAGCATTGTAGCACTGCGTTAGTCTCATGTCCTTCATCTATCTATAGGCCTACTGCTGCTGTCCAACGACGATTTCAGCTTCGGTAAGGGAGTTATCAGAGCAACGACAGTAGTTTCAAGGCATTCCTGAAATAATATTTGAAGCAAAACAATCCTGTGTTACAGATTTATAGACAAATACACGTTTTGACGTCATAATTACATAATTCCTTGTCAATTGTTGTAATTTTGGTATGAATGACCATATTTGCCGATGATAGCTATACGTTTTTGATTTAAATTACTTTTATCTTCTTTTTTTTTCTTTAATTGGTTTATAAAGCCGCTTAATAAGTCTGAGTGGAACGGCAGCCCGCCTTTAGGATATGCTGTTTTCATTTGTACAGTGAGCAGTGGAAATGAGAGCTGTAAAGTAGAATTTCCAACGACTAATATAACTGAGATAACAACAGGTAAATCAAAAGAGATATGCAAATCATGCAAAATATTTGGTCTTTCAATCTTTTGATGAGTCCCCAATACCCTTTATGGTGAATAAGGTGGATATGAAGATGATTCCTTTTACAAACAGAGTAATCATGTCTAATAATATCGATTTTGTTACAGGTAAAAACAAAACTTGAAAAAAAACCTGTTACCCGTGCGCATTTATCTTTATCTGTTTTATTTTATCCTTATATTGATTTCCATAACTGAATATGAAATCTCCTAAGACATGGTAATATTGGGAATTATTCCTGGTCTTAGGTTTAAAAGCATCGCATTTAGAAAAGATGAGCAATGCTAAATTTGCCAAACTTGTGCTTTGCAAGAATAAATAGGGGACGGTGGGGCAATTTGGCCCCCTTTTTATTCAAACGCCCCTGAATCGGACATGATAAGGTCTAGAAGATTTATCTGTTTACGCAATATAGATATATATCCGAACATGTGTTGCGTAAATACTAAGACTCTGCGGCTTATTGTATTTAAATAATTAAGAAAATAAAAAATGTTGTTAAAAGGGCCCCCGGGGGTAAGTTGACCCACTTAGTGGGGTAAGTTTGCCCCATTCACAAAAAAGAGTCATACTCATTTTACCGTGACAGCATTATATAATTTGTTTTTTTTAGTGAAGCACGAGTATGTGCTGCTTACAAGAATGTATTTTTAGGATGAAATGCCATAATAAATTAAAACAATGTCGATCTTTAAAAAAGATACATTGTGGCCTACAGTGATATCTGCGGCTTTTAAGAAAATTACGCATTGGAATATAGACAGATGAATGTCTTGTGACTGATTAGTGTAGTTATAGTTGTTTTTGCTGGTACAATGGCTTTAAAATTTACGCAACCTCATGGTCAAAGTTGCTATACGGATAGTTTGCTCCAAAAGACCCGTAGTTTTAAGTTCAAAATGCATAACCTGCTGTAAACATACAATATATGCAATATAGATCACATATATCCTATCAGTGTTGTGAAAAAACTTCTTGCGTCTTTTCACACGCATCTATTTACTTGTTTAGAATTAAAATCGTGTTAAAACGTCATAAATGTTATTGTGGTCGAGTCTGAGTAAGTTAGCAAACCATCTTGGGCAAGTGCGCCACAGGGTCAACTTTACCCCGTGTGGTAGGAGCCAACCTGCCCCATAGTCCCGGTTTTTACTTAACCTCGTGGTTTACCAACAAAACATAGAATAAAGACAATTTGATCTCATAATATGTTGGACGTGTACCATACCTCGTAATCAATAATAATAACTTGAACCAGCGAAGTAATATCTTGACATTAGTACAAAATTAGTTTTGCTCAAAAAGATTACTAAGGTAACTAAAAACTCGTTTTACTGATAACTCACACAAAGAGCTGAGTTCGATCTTGTTAATTTTATGGTAAATTTGATGCTTTATGCATAACCAAAAATCACCAGTTACATATTTCTCCAGAAGTCTCGTGAGCAGAAACACAAGGTGGGCCAGCCCGCCCCGAGGACCAACTTGCCCCACCCTCCCCCTACATTTTAAAGGTACAAATTCTTCACCAATCTCAAGAGTGATGTTGAGGAAAGCTTATTGCAGTATCAAGCATTAATTAAAATTCAAACCAAAAAATTAATTTTAAAAATGCAATTATCATTAACATTTTTTGTCAACGCCAATTACTTCCAACTACTAATTACCTGCTTTATATTTCATCATCAGATCTTGTAGTTCAAAAAGCGTACGGTATTTTTGTGCAAGCATACAACAGTGAACATATATCACCAAAAGGGGCGACTCAAAATGTGAATCTGTCTGATTATACCTGCCAGAAAGGTAAGTGTTATTGGAGTAGTCATTGTTAAGAAAATAAGCCAAAGGTCAGACTCGCATTGCCAATGCAGGCGGCACACCACAAAATAGCTTCCCATTGACTTAATGTACAAAATGGCTACCAAAAAACATCCGAGAACTCATTAATAAAGCAATTTACTGGTTTCTTCAACACTGGCTTTTCTTAATTGATTAAGAACTTTTTTAACAAAAATACAACCCCAACACCGAGAGCCACGTTTCGTATTTCCCAAATCTCATGCATTTTTTGGGAATAGCCTTAAAAGTTTACCAAAGTACTCTGGAGATCAAATATGACATTTGAACAACTTTAAATAAACCTAAATCCATAATTAGATCAAAATATGCACCAAACAAATTGCCCTTCTACACTTTTTTCCGATAGAAACACCAGATAGCGGCGCCAATTTATTTAGTGTAGTGGAACCATAACAAATCTATGCACACACTGAAAGCCAAAAGGGAGTCAAGTGACTCTTAAAAGGGAGTCCAGCATCCATGACTCTCATGAGGATTCACGTTGACTCTCATGAGGAGTCTTGATGACTCTCACGAGGAGTCACGTTGACTCTCATCACTCTTAAAAAGAAAGGATCAAATTTGATCCCATAAAGTATCAAATATGAGCTTACCCTTTTTGGGATTAATTTTAATCCAAATTCTCCTCAAATTTGATCCTTTTTGGATCAAAAAGGAGTGTAGTTGATCCGAAAAGGATCAACTTTGAGGAGAATTTTGGATCAAAATTGATCCCAAAAAGGGTAAGCTCATATTTGATACTTTATGGGATCAATTTGATCCTTTCCTTTTAAGAGTGATGAGTCACGATGACTCTCATGAGAGTCAACGTGACTCCCCATGAGAGTCATTGATCCTGGACTCTGGAAAAAGAGTCGAGCTGACTCCTAAGTAGGAGTCTCCTCAACTCCTTTTTCGGAGTCATCTTAACTCTTCAAAAGAGTTTAAATGACTCCTTTGGAGAGTCATGATATAAGTGACTCCCCAAATGGAGTCAATACTGACATAGAGTCAACTTGCTGGACTCCCTTTTGGGAGTACCTTGACTCCGTTTTGGGAGTCATTACATAATTTTTTAAATTTTGGTCTTATACATATAAATTTCACAGTCATGTGTTTGCACCAAGTCACACTAAAATGCATAAACATTTGTTATTGGTTAATTTTGTTCAGATGCGCCAGCAGCATGTTTAACGCACCAATTTGATTGCGAAAACGGACAGTGTCTTGACCCGCAGTATCGATGCGACCAATTCCCTGATTGTTCCAACAGTAGGGATGAAATGGACTGTGGTGAGTTATAAATATCTGGGATGAGATAGGCTGTGGTGAGTTATAACTATCGGGAATGAAATAGGCTGTGGTGAGTTATAAATATCGGGGATGAGATAGGCTGTGGTGAGTAATAAATATCGAGGATGAATTTACAGTGGCGTAGCCAGGTTTTCGAAAGTGGAGGGGCCACAATATGAAGACGAACCGACAGAATTGGATTGACCATGCGAGCGGAGCGAACTAAATGATCGGAGCGAATAACGGGTGGGGTCCAGGGGCCCGCCTTAGGGCCCCTTGTGGGGGTCCAAGGAGCGAAGCCCGCGGAAGCTCAGGGTTTTTAGCTATGTTGCGTACGATCCGGGGTACGATCAAGAAAAACTATGCCAACGTGAAACATATTTCACATTGTCATACATATATGCCGTTATGATAAATGTCTTTTAAACTAAATTATTCATATTTTTATAATTAAACTAATCTGTATTAAAGTCAGATGTGAAAATGGCATAGTAATATTTTTTTCGGCCGTGAACACATCGACTTCAAAGTTTCTTTCTATATACTAGTATTCAAATGTCTGGAAGGATCGGCACCTTAATATCTCAATAGCTTCAACCTCATGCTGGTCCAGTTAGAAGATGTCCAACGGACAAAACTCAAATCACCATTCATGTTGGCCACGGCCACCTGGGCTCCCTGGAAGAACAGTGCTAGTGCATTGAATAGATGCAGGATAAAGAAGAATGAAATAAATAATTGAAATAAATAAACAAAATCAGCGATCATGCATTCCCAGTTGCATTACCAAGGCTTCGTAACTGTCTGCTTTGTAACATCAGGGAGGCATGCTCAGTAAACGAGCTTGAAAAAAGTTTCTCAGTATTACGCTTTTGTATTATTTTCTTTGTTTTAAATGTATATTTTGTTCTAGATATTCACTGCATATGTCCTTGATATATATCTTTCTAAAAGGCGCTGTTAAAACCCCTTTATAGGATACTAAAAAGTATACTTTCTGATAAAGTATAGAATTATTAGTAATACCGTAGTGTATACCAGGAATTGTTCAGGATAGTTGACATTTGTTTATAGTCCTTTTCAAAGTAGAAATAACATACCACAATTAACATATTGTTAATTTTACGTGCATTCGTTGAATTTAAATACAAATATTCTGTTAATTTTTTTTTTATATATAACATTATACCCATACTAACCACATTCACATCTATACATTTTGAAATGATTAACAAATATGAAATGTGATTCGAAATCATTCTTTTGGTATAATGATATTATGATCCAAAGTTAGGAACATGTATATGGTAACGTATAATATGTCGAAGCAAACGATCTTAATTGTATACATCGAAAATAAATAATCGTTGTTTTCCTTATATCACCAGCCAATAACGAAAGTTGCGTTAATACAATGTACTCCTTCTATTTCAGATGGTAGCATTGAAAAACCTGGACACGCTCTTGCTATATGGCTTATTATTTTGCTTATCAATTTGGGCATAGTATTTGCAATACTTACAATAGTTTCGGTTGGTTTTCTCGTAAGAAAATGTAAAAGAGGACCGAATGCCACTCCTAGTACAGTAAGTAGGGAGATAGATAACCAATTAATCTTGGTAATTACTTGCAGATGCATGAAGAAGTATATTTCAGTATAGTCAAATTTTGAGTGAAACAATTACCGTAGAGTGCCAGTATATGGCACGTTTTTCCAGTTTCTGTTTCGCTTCATCGGACAATGTGTTTAGCCAATCAGATCTGTTAATTTTTTGTAAATTCCATGTTTTGAAGCAAAGCATGACGTGCCATATACTCTACGGTAGTCTTACACTGAAACTTACATTTTTCAACTGGGTGACGTTACCATGGTTACGACCATAATTCACGATCTTCAATAGGCGTCTGATGTTTTTGGACTCACGCGATTATGGAAGCACAAGTGTATCATTCATAGTTAACGAGCGTTATCCTAGGATAAGGCGGCCTTATCTGGGGTTAACGTGCCGTTATCCTAAGATAAGGATCGTTAATTAAGGATAAGGAGCCTTAACCCTAGATAAGGGATGTTAACCTAGGAAAATGCGGCCTTATCTTAAGATAAGGATCGTGAACTAGGTATAAGGAACCTTAACCCCAGATAAGGCACGTTATTCATAGTTAACGGCCTTAACCCACGATAAGACGCCTTATCCCTAGTTAACGACGTTATCCTAAGATAACGATCGTTATCCCAAGATAACGAACGTTATCCTAAGATAACGATCGTTAACTAGGGATAAGGTTTCCTTATCCTAGGTTAACGATCGTTAACTAGGGATAAGGCGCCATATCCCTACTTAACGATCCTTATCTTAAGATAAGACTGCCTTACCTAGGTTAACATCCCTTATCTAGGGTTAAGGCGCCTTATCCCTGCCTTATCCTAAGATAACGAATCGTTAACACCAACTAAGGCCTTATCTGGGGTTAACAAAGTTATCCTAAGATAAGACCGTTGTTTTCGTTATCTTAGGTTAACGTAACCATGACAACCACGGTCTGTCACGTAATATATGTACAATCCACGCTTGCGCATATCAGGCAAATATGTGTGTTGAACTGCTCGCCGCCCCGGTGGGTTATTTCCCACTGCACTTACGCCGGGCACTTACGATGAATTTATTCAGGAAGCCAAAAAAATTGTTGCGCTATACATGATTTGTAATAATTAATTGAATTTACTGGCATCATTCTTGCTTTATTGATTTGTATAACGAGATATTTAGTTGAAAATCTTTTCCGGCATGAGATGAGAATTTTGTCACTAAGACTCACGGTAATGCAATACTGATTTACCTATCAGTCCCATGCTGATTTACTGCGATTGAATAAATGTACAAACAAGTAAATCTATGAGAAAAAAAATACATAAAAATATTAAATATCATTCATACATATCATATTCTGAAAACGAACAAAATCTAAAGAGAAAAAAAAAGAAAAAAAGAGAAGGCGACATGGGAGCTCGAACCTGAGTTTTCAGATTACTATGCAGCTTGCCTAACCACTGCGCCACGTGGATCATGGGTCAGCAGAGAGTCAAAATCAATTATATTACAATGTTGCAATTTCTTTTTGTACTGAGCATGCGTGACAAACAAGTCACATGTAGTCTCATTTACGGACAGGAATATAACAATTTAATTCCAAACTATCTCAATCATTGCCAAATTTAGGAAAATCGTACTGTATCATATTTATTTGGTAATAGAGAAAATGTTTAGGAGTAAAAGCCTGG
>JXSR01S073687.1:72765-83257 GCA_000969725.1 Ophiothrix spiculata | reverse complement strand
AGCCTATTTGGAAATGGCTATTTTTGACATTAGTGATAACGAAGACTTGGATGTCTTAAATATTTGTGATTTGGTTGTTTACAGCCAATTAGCATTATAAGGACCAGATCCTAATTCTGATTCTGCAACACGAAAAGGGACACTCTCAACCGTTTCTAAAATGGAGACCAACAAGGCTGAGGGTTGGGACGCTACAATTACAGTCAAATCTCACCACACTTACAAGTTCAGATATGGCCAAATACAGATTAACTGAAGGCTATATTGGTGGCCACCTTGGGTTTGAATGGTAGCCATGGCTTAAATATGCTATATAAACAGGTCTCAAATAGGTTCTGTCACTCTGATAAACTTTGTTAGAGACCAGAGTTATGAATGAATCTGGTTAAAATTAAAAACATATGGTTAGACACCAAAATTATGATTATACCACAATTACAAGTCGAGATATGGTCAAATATAGGTTGCGGAGGCCATATTGGCGGCAAGGGCGTAGCTAGGGGGGGGGGCGGTGTAAGTTGTCCCGGGCGCCACTTCTAGGGGGGTGGGCGCCAAATCGCCATCTCGGCTTTTAATAATATGTCACACTTTCTTTGTCCATGTACCATTTAGAGATCAAAATAAAAGGCAGTCCACTAAAAAATCTGGCAATAACAATTCGCTGCAAATCGATTAGAAAATTAATGATTACTATATTGTATGATAGCAAAATGCGATCAAATAAACCGTGATGAATTGCACTTCCCGGCATAATTGATCTTTGAAACTGGAGGTATAGTCAGTCACTTACGCATGGATACGTTGTATATATGTTAAACACGACATTCGACCTTTTAATCATATTTTTGTTTAAGAAGCCATTCATTCAAAATCTTCATTCGCTACTTTCTGCTCATTTTGCCAAAGCAACCCACTTCGCTTTTCTTTTCCTCTCCTCCCCTTTCTTTTCTATCTTATATCGTTTAGTTCTATGAATGGAACTTTCCCCCCAAATGGCACGCAAAACTACAAAGGGGCACGTGCCCCCTATTGACAATGAGATTTAATGAAGAATAAATCTCATAGTACTGTATAAGTGGTATTTTTCACGCTACATTTATTTTTGCGCTTTTCGCGCAAAATGAGATTAGCGCGAAAATAAATGCAACGCGAAAATTAATGCGGATTTGTTGCAAATGGAATTCTATACTCGGTCAATGTTCATATGCGCGAAAATAAAAACGCGCGAAATGGTCCAAAATTTGCTGGGCGCGAAAATTACTGAGCGCGAAAATATTGGCGTTTACAGTATACAGAAGAATGTTGTTATTTGCAATTGCACTGCATCTTAAATTATGAAGTAGTCGTTTAAGTTAACGCGAATACAATAACAATTTATTTAACTGAAAAAAAAAAGAAAACATTCATTGTAACATGTGGAACAAAGTTTTTGGTTTCAAAATCAAAGACCGATTTATTAGCAAAGTAGCTCACTTTCAGTACGATGTAATCTATAACCTTGTATACTGCAAAAAGAACTTACTTACATGGAAAATAAGTGATAAAAATATCTTTGAATTTTGCAATTGCATTGATGATTATGAACATTTTTGTTTGTAACATGTAATGAAATCCAAACCTTTTGGTTTGTATTTTTTTAAAGAACTAATAACTTCGAGATTACTTTGAACAAGATAATTTGGGATATAACATAGATTCGCGTTAACTATGATTTCGTTAACGTATTGATTCAACATGCCACTTTTACAGTATATAAGTCAAAAAGAATATACAATGAAACAAAAAAGTTTGTTTCACCCAATATACATTTCATGAATGAAATTGATAACCTTTATTAAATGATTTCTAATTCATCACGAAAAATAAAACAAACATAGATGCAAATGATCTGTACAATTGCAAGATTAACTGGAGAATAAAGTAATCGTATACTCTGTTGTTTTCCATACGCCGGGGAAGTAGTAACGTCACATTTTTTATAATTACCTCGACAAGTGCGATCTGGTTCCAAACAAATGACCATGTCCACTGATCATACGTATTTATTAATATTTCTCGTTTGGAAAACAAAAACAAAAACAAACGGCAGGGGCCGTCATGGCTTGTGATCACCTCCTTCAGCTGAACAGGCCGGCATGTTTCCCCTTATTTTTGTCTTAGACGAATGTTATGGTATCAAATAGGAGTCTGATGTTTTCCCCAATAGACTTAACGTGTGGCAAATCTGTCCACCCCATTTGTTTGGAACCAAAACGCACGTATTGGGTGATTTACATAAATTATGACGTCACTACTTCCCCGGCGTATAAGGTTTGGATTACTGGAAAGAATAAGTTATAGAATGTTTCAATGCCAAATATGTTTGTCCACTGACAACATAACCATTTAGAGGAAGATAGTCAATCAGTTTGTCCACTTGTACACAACTTGTACTTCCTTCAATCCAGTTGGCTTCTTAATATAGTTCATACAGTCCTAGATCTTCCAAGTATCTATATCACCAGATATGGTCGCGCAGATGCAGTGCTAGTTTTCACTATGATAAGTAGAATATGTCCAAATTTCCAATATCCATTAATCCTTGTGACAACAACGAATTGGCCTTATGAGTAATTAGTTAAACGAACTGTAACCTTGTCATTCGCAAAACGTGTGTTGTTAATCGACCTTGAATGATCGTCTGCGCGTAATACATTAGCCATTTAGCCTCGTTCATCTATATTTACAAATACAATCATATGGGTCAAATATTGCTAATCTTTGACAAACTTAGTTGAAAAAATATCTTGAACTATTTACACATTATATCATCAAAAAAAGTCAGTTTTAATTAAGCATTTAAGGTATACAATGAAGAAACCTTTAAGTATGGTAATGTGATGACAGGCAGACGGTCCTAAGGTTCAAATGGACTTCCCGTTTTCTTAATTCACAGAAAAAGACCTGTCAATTTACACTTAGGCCGGCCGGTAATTTTGAAATTTCCATCATTTTACAGGAAATTTCCAAATTGCTCCAAAAACAGGATGATCCGGTTTTTCAACAGTCACGTAAACAACAAATTTTCTGTCATATGTCTGTATTTTGACTGGGACTTCTAAGAGTGTAGTACATGTACTAGTAAAGTAAAGGCAAAAAAGGCCAGAACACGAAAAACAAAACCAATAAAAATTGGCTAGAAAAGGTGGTTAGAAAATGACCTCTGAGAATATTTAATAGTATACTTCAAATCAGAAAATCACCTCATTGAATAAAGTACTTTGTTTTTACATCCAAGTACCTCAAATCTAATAATCCACTTATTTCCATACTTAGAAACGCACGTGATGCGCACAGTAAACGCATAAACAGGCTCAGGGAAGGTGGACGTCACAGGTGTTGTCCTATCAGTGTTAGCAGAAAACACCTGGAAGTGGATTAAAGACAATAAATAAGAATAAAACCTTCCTGCTCCTCCTCCTCCTCCTCCTCCTCTTGCTCCTGCTCCTCCTCCTCCTCCTTCTTGTCCTCCTCCCCTCGTACTCCTCCACCTTGTCCTCGTCCTCATTTTCCTCCTCGTCGTCGTCCTCCTCCTCCTCCTCCTGCTTCTCCTGTCCCAACTCTTCCTCCTGCTTGTCCCTGTCCCCTTCATCATTCTTACCCTTCTACTTCTGAATCCCCTTACGACCCTGTTAGACGCCTCCTCCTCCTTCTATTTCATCTCATCCTCTTGTTAATGTTTTTGTACCACGTTATCAAATGTCAAAGAAAACCATACCTTCGGTTGGCCATAATCATCTTTCACAAAGACCTCGTCACCACCTCTAATTTCAAATGTTGAAACTTTGATTTCAGTCACCCAAGCTTCAGTATTGCCACCCCCATCTCCTTGTGTAATGACACCTGAGACCCATGTCTGATAACCAAGTTTGGCCTGAATCCACGTGTTTGCCTCTGAATTACACTGCGCTTGACCACAGCTCCAAAAGTATGGGCCATTTAATCTTGCATATCGAGCTGGATAGTACTGATTACTAACTGAAGCCCGGATTTTCTGATTTGGTATATCACCATTTTCTACACCCAACTTGTCATTGCAACCTTAATAAAACAAAATAACAAACCTGTTCATGTCAAAGCAAACATGTACTAAATGATCAGTCAATATTCAGTTTAATCAAAGAACCCAGACCAGCTAGAATTGAGAACGTGGTGGTAAAATATTTCAAGTCAATTGTTTGTATATACTGTAAAAATGTTTAATGATATTACAGATTCAGTACGGGACAATTTGTACTTTTGTTATGCTATCAAGGCTGTTGTCATGTCGGTATCCCAAATGATATTTCCATTATACACGTATACTAAGGTTTCCCGTGAAAGTGCTTTTACAGTTAATCTGTAAATCAGAAAAATACTTAAAATACTGTATTGGTATATATTTATGTTGTTCAAATATACCACTTGGCAAATTTCTATTATTTTCTTTATTTTTAGCTGCCTATTTTCCTCAGTTTCTTGAAAAGTGTTTTGTCGCAAAGTCCCCTTTTCGGGGTGAGTCATCACATATATTTAAATGGAGAATAGTCATATTTTAAATTCATATTTTAATTGATTTCAATATTTCAAATATACATGTACATTCTGTTGAATATGTTCAAAGTGATAGATCTACAATGAAGATATTTGGCATCGAGGTTTGTATCATTAAATTTGAAGTACAAAACAGTTAACGGAAAATCTTATCATTAAAAAAAAGTGAATTAAGATACTTAGATGCAGAAGAATTTTGGGCGGGCAAAACTAAAAAGCTTCCAATACCTGCAATACAAATGTATATAACTGTATATTTACAAGAAATTTTACAAAAAAATTACAAGTTTCAAATTTTGAAGAGTTCACGTCTTACTCACTCTGTGGATCAGACGTCAGTATACCTTTGGTGTTAGTTGCTGATACACCTTCATTGCTGGTAGAAGCCTGACTGCTAGTCCGTGTTGCACCATCACTGCTTAGTAAAGCTTGAATATTGGTCGTTGTTGCACCGTCACTGCTTGTTGAAGCCTGGGTGCTGGTCGTTGTTACATCCTCACTGCTAGTTGAAGCCTGGGTGTTAACCGTTGTTACATCTTCACTGCTAGTTGAAGCCTGGTTGGAAGTCGTTGTTACACCGTCACTGCTAGTTGAAGCCTGGGTGTTGGTCGTTGTTACACTCTCACTGATAGGTGAAGCCTGATGGCTGGTAAATGTTGCTGTTGTGCTTTCAGTGTTACCTGACGCCTGGATGTCGGTTGTTGTGGCTGTAAAATAGTTGATTATTCTGTTTTAACTGCACATTTTTTCATTTAATGTTGATAATTTGGTGTTAAATCTGTTGTACATATAGATTTTGAATAAGTTATGGTATGTTTGTTTATTACACTATTTATTTTACTGGCTTAAAATAAATTAGATAATTATTTTCAGACCAACAGTGGTATAATATATCACGTGTTGAATGGATTTAATACCTTAAAATTGAGCAACTAAAATATATCTTTCAAAACAGCCATATTCCATTACGAATTGATTTTGATTCAGTACCAATTTTAGACCTTATATGTGATGACTCACACCGAAAAGGTTGACTTTGCGACAGAAAACTTTTCAAGATACAGGTGAAAATAAGCATCAAAAATTAAAAGTTTATAATAAGAATTTCCAACAGATTTTCTTCTGTAAAATTTGATCATTTTGATCAAAATGCTGCAACAGATGAAATGAAAAAAATAAAATTGATTTCATCTTCAAAGTCCCCCCTTTCGGTGTGAGCCATCACATATATTGTTAGCTCAACAACCTCGCCCCCTGTAAGTGAAGCGAGACCTGGATGACCTAATTTGTATTCATGTTGTGCACTTAAATTATCCCATTGTGTGCATATTTGTACCGGATTGTCCCTACTTTTTGCATTGTAGACACACATCCCGTCACTTTTTTTACGGAATGTCTCCGGTTTGTCATGTGTGGTAGGAGTTGTTTTAAGTTTACAATATTATGATAGAAAGCACTATTGTACTTACTTGTTTTATAACAATCATGATCCCTGATTTTTGTAGGGTCGTTTGAAAGAAGCGGGTCATCTACGTAATTTGGCGTAAACAAACGATCTGGTCTGAAAGTATTAATACCGCCCATCACCATACTGGTACATTTGCAGGGAACTAAATTCGGCACAACCCATTTCCACTCATGGTACTTGTTCATTTGCTTTCCCACACCACATACATTAGCCTGTATATATGCAACATAATCTGTGAATAATGATAGTAAAAATGCTTGCTTAGAAACAGTTATTCGGGTGGTCTAATTTCAATTCAAAGTAAGAAAATCAACAAAGACGCTGACGCAACAATAGCAGAAACTACAGCAAATACAATATCAACAGCAATAGCTACAGCAAAAACAACATGCTAAACTTCTACACTTTTACAATATTAATCTGAATGACATCTGCAATACTAGTGGAAATGATGAGTTGAGGTTTAGCAATGATATTAACTAAAAAGACAGTAAGAAAATATCAGGCAGCAGTAATAGTATCACTTGAAATTATGATAACACGGGTTTGTCTGAGCAAGTATCAGTAAAAACCCTTTACAGTGTGTATCAACATTATTAGTACTCAACGTTGTGACTTTTTATACACGATCTAGAAGTGTTAGCATAATTTTATTAATTTCAGCCAAAAGACCAATTCAAATGCAACTTTTGAATTATACATTTTGTACTACTACTACCTAGCTCTTGCTCAGAGCTGTCCACTTCCCTCTACACGACAATCAAAAGTGTGCTTGAAGAACACTTTCGCCCAGGCAGCGCGCCTGGGTCCGTGGGGAAGGGATATTAGGGGAACCGTACTAGTTGAGCAAAAATGTCAAATAGGCGCATTACATGGGATTTCCCCACAATTGTTTTTCCCACTAGGTTATCTTTGTGATGTCTCACACCGAAAAGGGAGACTTTGCGACGATCTGCAGACTGAGATATCAGGCTTTGAAGTTGAGAAGTGGTAACATTTTCGTCTGGGGATGAATTTGAGATTTTGTGATATTATGAATCTTCAAAGTTTTAAAAATCTTCCTACCAAGCTGTTTTCTATAAAATTGCGAAAAAGATGATTTTATGGCAATTTTCTAACACCGTGTCAATCTCCTGTTCGCAATTTTGTGATCGGAAGAAAAAACATCCGCGAAAACAGGCCGTTTTCTCAGCTATATAATCTACGGTATTATATATCTTAACAATGTCTGTGTAAAATTTGATGATGATTGAGTGCTCCTAAGTACCCGTTGCTAAGGAGATTTTGTGTATAGTTGAATAGTAATCAATAAAATTGATGCTGTCACAAACCCAAACTTTAAAGCCTGTTTTCTCCAATTGCTATTTTTGAAAAGTGATCAACACGCTCTTCTTAAAATAGCCATATCTTCAGAACGGACTGTTGTATCGAAATTTTTGAGGTACTAAATTACTTGTGAAACTCTAAGCTTTCACATGATGCCAAAACTCAATTTTGATGTCGGAACCAAAGTCCCCCCTTTCGGTGTGAGTCATCACATTTATCATCTGGTAACATTAACACTTACAATACTAAACAGAGTATCACATTTTGCTGAAAAATTACATTTTTTTTAAATTCTAACATGTCAGAGAAGTTAATAAGTCCTACCTGAAGACAAACAAAATGCAAAAAACAGAGTTATTTTCAGTTTTTCCTGTTTCTTCATACTGCAACTGAAGAAATTAAACAATTTGTTAGAAGTATTAGTAGTAGCAGTAAGGCCTAAGTGTCCTGATATAATCCACTCATTTAGTATTTATGATGAACATTGACACCTTTAAAACCATTCATTGGAAAGTATTTTGTTACCAAATATATCGCAAAATCACGTAGTCTCATATGTTGAGAGGTTCATTGAAATCCTTATTGTATAGAGTAGTGTGAATTTCAATCCATAAACGAAGGCATCTTAAAAGTACAAAACATAATAAGCCAACATGAAAATTACCGAATATGAAAACGATTACTAGTAGTTTCTTAATACAAAAGGAAGCAACCTCATACTCACAAGTTTAGTCTTGTCCTGCAAATTTTTGAAAGTTCCAAATGTTTCAGTCAATAATTATGGAGACCAACATTATGACTGATCTATTGGAGTCAACTATTATATAATGAAGAAAAAATGTAGTATTTTCTGATACTCTGCAGTGTAAGAAAAAAAAAATTAAAATGCCAAATACAAATAAAATAGTACATTGTTTTCTGAACAATTAAACAAAAGGTCAACGGAATCGCCTTTATCAATAACAAACCATTCGTCAATCTATTTTAAGTGGGAGACACTGACTCAAATCTAAGTTCGTGATGACCACTGTTTAGCTTATCTTATTTCTTGATTCAATGGTACAGAGATAACATATCATCTACAGCGTTCTCTAAATACTGGAACATCTTGTATGGAGTCCCTATAGTTGCATGTATTTTTCTAATCAATGATGCGTTTTTTCCTAGGTTTTTTTTTATAACTGGTACCGACAATAAGTGTTTTTACCTTAAAGTATATTAATCCACTTTTCATATGATAATTTTTGTTGTTGAAATAATATAATGTACGCATGAAACAAACATTTATTTATTTTACCCCGTGACACTAACATTTTTATGTACGTTTTAGTATTCTTTTATTAAAAAGCTCACTGAAACAATAATGCACAGACGCATGGATATAAAATCAACAATGTTATTTCCATGCACAGACTCATGGATATCAGTTCGGCAGAACTCACAATTCGGATACGTCTCCGAATTCGGGATTCGGATACTTACGTACATTTCTTATCCAAATTGTGAACCCGTATCAGAATAAGGATATATCTAAATTATGATACGCCTGTCGTTGCGCAGGAAACAAATCGATAGCGCAAGCTGACAAGTACATGTAGAACATTTTTCTTGCATTTATGATAAATGTATCTTTGGAAATGTCATTTTCATCCGTGCAATTCCAGCGAAACAGCTTCGAAACATGTCCTGATAGCTTCTTATCACAGGAGGCAAAATAATTTGGCCAATACTCTCTTAGAGTTTAGATGACAAAATTAATGATGATATTGTAAATGATTTTTATACATTCCGGTATTGTGCGCGGCGAAGCTGAATATTCATTTCAGCTGATATCCCGTTTCAGCTGTTTTTAATCCAAATTCGGATACGGGTATCAGAATAATGATACGGAGTATCCAAATTCGGATACGTAAATTTCGTAAATGGAATTTCATCGGGTTTTTTGCACATTACGAAGGGAAATTATATAATTTTAACATGCCCTGCAAGTTTTAGCCTCATAGTATGTAATTTTTTTTTCAAAATGGCGATTTAAAATTGTCAAAAAATGTCGAGTAATTAGTATTTTGAAATCCCAAATTTGTCTAATCACTAACGGGGGCACATCCCCCTCACATACCCCCTATACTGATTAATTTTTGATTGTTAAATGTGTTCCGTGCCTTGCCCAGATTTTGATGGAAAAAGTGTTAACTTGAAGCATCAAGCAGCAAAAATCTATGCACCAAATCGAGTAATTAATGTTTTGAAATTCCTTAATTTTCTAATTACTGAGGGGCCACATCCCCCTAAACCCCCTACACATTATTTTGTCTATTGCTCTATGGACCTTGCCCAGATTTTGATGGAAAAGGTGCTAACGTGAAGCATCAAGCAGCAAAAAACTATGAACCAAATCGAGTAATTAGTGTTTTGAAATTCCAAAATTTTCTAATTACTGAGGGGGCACATCGCCCTCACACACCCCCTACTTATTACTTTTTTATTGCTGAATGTGTTCCGTGCCTTGCCCAGATTTTGATGGAAAAAATACTAACTTGAAGCAGCAAGTAGTGAAATCGATGCACCAAATCAAGTGTTTTGAAATTCCAAAATTTTCTAATTTATGAGGATGTGCCAGACACCCCCTACACATGTTTAGTCTGCTCTCTAAATGTAAACGAGTGAAAATTTCACTCCCCAAAAGAGTGAAACTCTTATAAACCACTCAGAAAGAGAATTGTCCTTCGTTTAACTCCTCAAACGAGTGGAAATTCACTCTTTTTAGAGTGATTTTCACTCTTTATGAGTGGAAATTTGCTGTTTGACATACAAAACCACTCCTTTCTGAGTGGTTTATAAGAGTTTCACTCTTTTGGGGAGTGACATTTTCACTCGTTTACATTAAGAGAGTATATTTGCTGAATGCGTTTCAGTACCTTGCCCAGATTTTGATGGAAAAAATGCTAACTTGAAGTATCAAGCAAGAAAAAATATTAAAAAAAAGGTTTTAAGCGTTTTCTGCACATCTCTTGAGACAATTTTCTGCTTTTCCTCATAGATTTACCAGGTATACACTGTATGCAGAGCCCCAAGAAGGAGCATTCGCACAGGGGACCAACGTCTTAACGTGACTTTCTGAACCAT
>JXSR01S073687.1:35625-48492 GCA_000969725.1 Ophiothrix spiculata | reverse complement strand
TTAATATGTTTGAAGTGTGAAATCCTTCAAATCAAATTAAGAATATGTAATTTTAATGAACGTATAACCATATATTTCTTTTAAATGCAGTGATAGAACATTGCTGTGTGTTGTAATCTTTCGGATGCTGACCTCAACTGTATCAAAGTGTGACTTTTCTTTATAGTACTGAAACACTATTTTTATTTCATAGGTTCTCTACTACAGGTTACAATGAGACTGCACTTTAAAAGTAGGGCTGATATCGGCAAGCATTTTCATTGTCGACAAACCCAACATTTACGTCAATCCCGTTCCGAGGTTGCAGGTTCACGCCTTGGACAAGAAACTTTACACTGATTGCTCCGTGGTTCAAAAGTCACAGCTAGTTGTTGGTCACCAATAATTGCAGTCAGTTATTTCCCTACATTGCAAATTCAACTTAATCATTGTTGGTGCTTTGAGAGGAAAATCTTGGACTGCAACAGATTTTCAAGGTTCAATTTATAAGGATGGCATTTGATTCTGTAATAAGTTATTCTGTTGATAATTGACTTACTCATTTTCGGAATGTTGTTCCCTCTTTTTGAAGACTGCATCTTGTTGCAAAACTTGTATAGAAGATGTTAAATGCTTGCAGATATTCGGACTTCTCTTTGGGCGAATTTTACTTGTGCCATTTTTTCTTACTTTTTGAGGTACTTGCCCGATGTAGAACTCCACTGCTGGATAACGTTCTTATAAATCTCATCCGTGTCTTTCGTATGCTTTTATTCTGCAAGCATTGTATTAAATGCCCTATATTGGACCGAACCACAATGCGCTCAAGAAGATACCTCTTTAGAAAAGACAACTTCAGAGTGAACATGTTTAAGTTACTAACATAAATTCAAAAATTTCGATGAACACTTAAAAAATTATCACCACACTAAGAGAATATACAAACAAATGCAGTCAGGATGCTTACATCACTGCAAACTTTTATTTTTCTAACCATTACGTATCATTTGTTTTCAAAAAGCTGTATAAACAATACAGTAAACTCTGTATTGGAAACTAAATATATACTGCAAAATACACGTGGAGGATAAATGGGTAATATGCAAAAGAACGTTTTGTAAAAGGTTTCAAACACTTTAAGATACATGTACCAGGTGTCCCAAAAATGGTTACATGTAGAAAAATGACTGTGTGATAAAACCACAGTGGTTAGAGAAACAAAACTTTGTACACTTTTTATTACAACCCTCATCTAGACACTGGTGACATTTTAATATCACAGCAATAATAGTTTTTTGAGTTATTAACAAACGTAGATACCTATATCAGAAACGTATTTGTTCAAAATTCAACAAAATCGGAATCATGTTCGTTTGATGTAATTTTAACCATCGTTCAATCCCATGTGAACTTGAAATTGACTAACCCAAAGTTAAGTTGTTGTATACCATAGTATAGGGTAGGGTTTCATCTTCTCATTGATACCAAAATCATGAAAATTGGACTAGCTGTTACGTAGTTATGACGTTATAAATTACTACAGGTCTGAAAATTATGTCAAAATTTAATTTTAGGCAAAATGGCCACCTATTCAAAACTTTGCTATTTCAGCTATTCCTAAAGTGGCGATCGGACTTTTGCTTCTAAATAAAGAAAATTATAAATTTAAACATGTCCTGCGAGTTTCAGATTTTTCAAAATTTACACAATTTTGCAGTTTCAAAGGTTAAAGAATTAACGTTACCCAGTAAAATTTGATTGTGCTTTATGCGTATTCATCAACTTTCGCGCCACAACTTGATTGACAGGTTCAATATAAAAAAACTCATTCTGGAATGCATGGAATGCCGGTTTCACTAATTTGCATAATAGATATACGGAAAGAGAGTTCAATTAATATTCATTAAAGATTGTATCAAATTTGGTTTAATTTAAAGTCTGATCATGATCATTTAGACAAAATGCACATTAAAATATCATAAAACGTGTATGCTTATCATTTTGTTGAATTTTGAACAAATGCGTTTCTGACATAGGTACCTACCTTTAATAATAACTCAAAATTTAATAATGCTGTGATATCAAAATTTTACGAGTATCTAGAAGAGAGTAGTAATATAATTTGTGCAAAGTTTCGTTTCTTTAAATACTATAGTTTTAGCACACGGTCATTTTTCTACATGTAACCATTTTTTGGGACACCTGGTATGTACAGATGACAGTTGTTCCGACAATGTAAAAACTATATTATTTACATTCTACAATGTATAATTACAACAATTTCATTGGTTAAAAACAATTTATTGACTTATCAACATCCAAAGGGGTATATACAATACTAAAAAACATAAAGACCGACGTTTCGAACAGATAAAACTGATCTTTAACAAGGAAGATAAAAACACAAGACAACCTAATACAACAACAGTAGAAAAATATCACGATTATAAGAAAAATGATATTATGACAATGAAATTGTCATAATATCATGTTGCTTAATCATGATATTTTTCAAATAATTTTGTACAGGAATAATTAAATTTTAGGGAAGTTGAGATGTGTTTTTGTACGTGTATTGCTTCTCCGACCTGACCATGAAGTCAATAGTGTTATTTCAACCATAACTTTTAGTACACTTTCAAGTAACTCAACGAACAAAATTGCAATGCAGTGTATTGTTTGACACACTGCACACATTGCTGCAAGAAACTACATTGTGGCGTCTAAATATTTTGAACTGCGGTCAAATCGAGGGTTTTCAAATCATAAGACAGTAAACTCTATTCATATTTTAGGTCCATTTTCAAAATTTCAATTTAAGTATCAGAATAAATATGTTCATTTTTATCACTTGTTTCGTTAAAGTATTTACCGTTAAGCAGGTTTCAGAATGTCTCTTGTGTATGCAAGATTCCAACTGCACAAATTCAATGTTTTTGTTATTCGGTTATTTCAGCCCTTATTAAAAAGTTATTAAGTCAAATGACTAATTTGTACTTTAAAAAATATAAATAAAGATACATATATAGTATTGTACTTTCAATGAAAACATCTGTGAGATCAGATTATGTCATTAATCACATCTCACGTAGAAACGTTGAAGAACTTTTTACATCCAAGCACCTCAAATCTAATATTCCAGTTACTTCCATATTTGGAAACGCACGTGATGCGCACAATTTGCGCATATACAGACTCGGGGAAGGTACACGTCACAGGTGTACTCCTATCGGTGTTAGCAGAAAATACCTGGAATAGTAGGATAGAAAAGCATCTTTCGAGGAGAATGCTTGAAAATGTCGTTTATATCGTCATTGTAATAGTCCTTCACCCTCTTCTCCTCCCCCTCTTTGTTCTCTTTCTTCTTTTCCTTTCTTTTCTTAATTGTTATATTCTTCATTATCATCGTCGTTCTTCCTCCTCTAACTCGACTTTCTTCTTCATATCGACGCCATCTTAATCCCTTTCCTCCTTTTCCGCTCGACGTAATTATCTTCATCCTCGTCTTTTTTTATCCTCCTCATTTTAACATTTCCATTGAATCGCTACATCTCATCACAATACTAATTACATCGATATCACATCTTATAACATTACTAATTGTATATTCTATAGTCTTCCTCCTTCTCCAACACCATCTACTCCTCTTCCTCTTCCCCACTACCACCGTCTCCTCATCGTCGTCCTCGTCATCTTTATGCTTATCCTCCTTTTAATCTATCAATTGCAACAAGTACACACGCCATACAATATTACTGTTATTATCATCACCATTATCATCATCATCATCATCATCATCGTCTTTGTCGTCATTTTTGTCTTCGTTGACGTCATTTTCGTCCCCGTCCACCTCTTTGTTTTCATCTTCATTGTCTCATTCTCCTGTCCTCCATATTTGAATATCTTTCAGACAGACACCCCACTTCCACCTCCACACACACCCCAACCCCAAAACACTATTTTTGTTAAAAGGTTGAAGTTATGAAAATGATACTATATGGTTTAATAGTGGTCTTAATTGTATAGAAAACAATACCTCTGGGTCGCCATTTATATCTTTGACAAAGACCTCATCACCACCATCGAATTCAAATGTCGACACTTTAATCTCAGTCACCCAATCCACATAGCTTCCGTGTCCATCTCCTTGTGTTATGACACCCGAGACCCAGGTGATATAGCCTATATCGGCCTGGATCCACGTACTTGATCCTGATGTACACGTTTGTTGAGTTGGAGCACAGCTCCATAAATTTGGACCATTTAATCTTCCATCCGAGGGCGGATATCCATTATAATATGCGGAAGCTGTGATGCTGTTATCAGGTATATCACCATTTTCTACACCCAACTTGTCACTGCAATCTTTAACGACAAAATACATTTTAATTAGCTAAGAAATCTAGTTAAAGCTAAAAAGGGCGACGTAGGAACGGTGACTTAATCCTAAACCGTAAAAAGGATCTAATTGAACAGACTTCTATCAAATTCTCTAGAAAAATGGTTGCCGGGAAAATGTCATATTTCCTGGAAAATGTGTTACCTGAACAATATTTTCCAGGGAATTTAATAAAAAGCCATAAAATAACTGACACTTTTACAAAAAGCCGTAAAATAACAGACAATTTATTGTAAATTATGTAATTATAAATCCATTCACACAAATTTATATAGTCCCTTTCTCCGTAAAATCACAGTTTCTCGTAACTTTCCCCCTGTAATCCAATTTTACGAAGTCAAATTACATCCATTTTACAGTGTATTGCGATCATTAAACAGTTCAGACCGTTTGCGAATCATAGCTGCAACATCACAGTAAAGTCACTCGTTTTAATTGGCATGTTAACAATGTAGGAGCACAAAATTCATTGAGCAACACATCGTCATGAACATTGAGAAATACTCAAAATGGTGTTTCTGAGTCTGAACAGAGACTTTTTTTTTGGATTTAACAAAAACAATACAAAACAGATCTAAAAACCGGCAAGTTAAAAAAGAGAAATACGTTTAAAACAGAACACAGACGTCTTGATGATGACAAAATGCATAATGGAAATAAAAGTCAACCCATCTCTCACCTTTACTACTGGTTGAAGTTTGTGTGGTAGAGCTTCTACTACTAGTGGATGAATGGGTGTTAGTTGTTGTAACACTATCACTGCTAGTTAAAGCCTGGGTAAAAGTCGTTGTTACACCATCACTGTTAGTTGAAGCCTGGGTGCTAGTCGTTGTTACACCTTCACTGCTAGTTGAAGCCTGTGTGCTAGTCGTTGTTACACCTTCACTGCTAGTTGAAGCCTGGGTGCTAGTCGTTGTTACACCTTCGCTGTTAGTTGAAGCCTGGGTGCTAGTCGTTGTTACACCTTCACTGCTAGTTGAAGCCTGGGTGCTAGTCTTTGTTACACCTTCACTGTTAGTTGAAGCCTGGGTGTTGGTCGTTGTTACACCTTCGTTGTTTGTCGGAGTCTGGGTTTTGGTTGTTCGTTCACCTACACTGCTAGTTTGAGCCTGTGTGTTGGTTTGTGTTTCACTTTCGCTGCCAGCTGAAGAGTGGTCGTTGGTTGTGGTTTCACCTTCGCTGCTAGTTGAAGTCTGGGATTTTGTTGTAATTACACCTTCATCGCTGGTTGAAGCCACGGTGCTGGTTGTTGTTACCCTTTCACTGCTAACTGAAATTATAGTTTAAGTGCTTAAAAACATTGTGTCGTTTCTTCTTGTCTTGAACTAACTATTTTGTTGCCAGCGTTCTCGGTTGTGCTTGATGATTCGCTAGTCAGCATGGTCATAGAAGGCGAATCTGCTGATAGCAAGTCCATGGATACGGAATAAGTACACTTAAGTTATTATGGCATCCTCTCCAAATTGTCACTTTAAAAATTAAGGTCCCTTTTAAGCTCCCTTTAAACTTGTTTTTGACTGTTAACAAGAAAATTGGATTCACTTTGGATTATGAATTCTAAAGGTATATTGAGGACTTAAAGATGGGATTCGATAATTTAATGAACAAATATAAAGAATTACATTACATTCCTAAGGTATTCTCTTTAAAGGGAGATTTATGGGTCCATATTTCAAAGTGACAATTTGTAGAATATCCCTTAACGAAGTTGTTGGACTTTTTTTGTCTATGCAATTCAGAGCAAACATCATTAAAGAACGGTCCTTTTTCACGATAGGGACGGAGGATTGTCATGATTACTTTTTGCCTACTTACAAAACGTTCATAAGGACATAAGGAATATAATATATAGTTTATACACGAAACCTTGCTTGTGATTTCACGTCCATAAATAAGGTAAAAATAGCGTCGACAGAATATTTCGAAAAAATTGACGCTTTTACGCCGAAACCTCATATATAATTTCATAATGTTCGGACAAATCGAGTGTTTTCAAATGTTGACATATTGTAGGCTTCTTATTGAATTACAAATGATATGGTATATATTAACATTTGGTGTTGATTTTGAATGATTTGTAGTTCGCACTGTTTTGCAAGTGAAAAGCGGCTTAGGGCAACGACTCCGAGATTTCCCCGTTTTGATATCTGCATTGCATGGATCTACAATCCTCTGTAGTTTACGTGTAAATTGAACATTCCAAACTGCTAATTTTATGTAAGGCAAAAAAAAAAGAACTCGAATTTTTTCTTTCTTTTTTTTCTCTCGATGTAAGAACAAAATAAAAAAAGCAAAATATCTCCTGAAAACCTTAAAAAAAAAGAAAAAAGAAATGCGGTAAAATTCGAATTTTTAACCTAATTTGCGCGGGAAGCTGAGACAGAGTTCTTTTTTCTTTGGCCTAAACAAAAGACAAATACGCCAATGTAATTGTAATTGTAATGTCAATGTTTTAGATTTTACTTCACGGCTCAGTGGAGGTTCCCGTGCTTTGTAATTCATGACCAATAGCCATGGTTAAAGTTCCCACAAATGCAGTGGAAACTATTTATGACCGTCCATCCCAAACTTGTGCACTTCAGGTGATAATACATGCCAAGGTTGTAATTTGCCGAAATTGGTTTTTGGCAGATTTACAATCATCGTGCTTCAAAATACCAGCAAATTTCATTTTAAGAATATGATTGGAAATGTGAAATATATATGTATATTTTGACGATCAATATAAAATATAGGGCTTACTAATCTCTGAAAGCATTTATCTCAGTTATACATTTTTACTCCCTGATAACCTTTGACGGACCGTAATCTTATTTCTGGAAATCGAGTGAAGTTCATTTAGGTGTCATTTTAATCCTTCTAACATGATCTTTGTAAATAATTAAAAAAGTGAAAATGAAAAGAGACTGCATTTACGTCTGGTTGGGATGGACGGTCTCATTTCTCTTTTCATGATTAATAGGCAATTCTGAAAAATGTCATTCTTGGGTTAACTTAATAAGTTTAACGCAGCTTTTGGACTCGCTAACATAATAACATCATTGTAAGTTAATAATTAACAAATACTCTGCTTACTTGTTTCATAACAGTAAAGGAGTCCATAATGCTCTCTGATAGCTCTAAGGTTACTTGACAGAAGCAGCGTATCTACGTAAATTGGCGTAAACAAACGAAGCGGTGTGAATGTATTAACACCACCCATTACACCCATAACTACACGGGTACATTTGCAGGGATCTTGATACGGCAACATCCACTTCCACGCATTGTATTTATTCCTTTCCTTGTTCGTTTTGCATGTATGTGCATCCACATCAATTGCATCTGTGTACAATAATGGTTGAAATTCCTGTTTACAAAAATCACTTACATCACTTGCATTTGAGAGAGTTTATTGTTGGCATGGACATGCGTTAGAAGAGTCAAGGCAAGGCACCAGATCTGGTTCGGTTGAACCAGATCTGGAACAATAAATCCCACATTGTATTGCACTTTCACATTTAGATTCAAATTTTGAATCTAATTTTAACTGTTATACATTTTATTTTTGGCAATTTTCTTAGTGAACAATGTAATATTTTTGTAATAAAAAGTTTTGAAATAATTTGCATATTTAGTTGATGACGTAATCTTATTAATTCTATTGTCTTTATTAACAATAACCTCACGGCAGATATTTAAAAACTCATGGTAGATTTTTAGGCAACATCTTAAAGGTTACAAAAATGGCAAGAAAAGTTTGACATGACCTTTTATAAACTCATCCGGGACCAAAACCCCTCAAAAACGCCAAATTCTGTTTCAGATCTGGTTCAAATGAACCAGATCTGTAGACCGGCTGTAAATGTAGGTGAACTAATGTCACGACAAGTCTACAGGTCGATGAAGGGCGCTTACTCTGCTACGAAATTACCATAGACATGGTAGAGTGTCATTATAAACACGTCATGTTTTGCTTCAAAACATGGCGTTTACAACAAAACCAATAGATATGATTGGCTAAACATATGTTAAAATGTAAACTGTATTCGTCTTAATTCAGAATTGTCACATTTTCTCAGTCAAATGCCTTGATAAGATATAGAAATTAAAAGAATTTGAAAATTTGGAAAACGTACGTACATTAAATACCTTTATATCTAGATGTTGATTTTTGGTGAGACTCGAGGACAAATTCGCTATTAAACCATTTCATTTGAAGTTACCAGTAATTTGCATGAAACCTGGTGTGTATATTGTTAAAACATGTCTAAATTCAATAATAACAGATGTAACTATTCTTTGCTTCTATTTTTTCCTATCTGAAAAACTGAATAATTGATTATGAACTATGCTCAATATTGCAAAAGGTCTATATTAATTTTTATCATTATTCGGACCTAGAAGTCGCTTAAATTTAGCTAGAATGTAAACAATAGCGACATCTTCTAGTGTTCAGTAACTTTACCTGATATCAAAAGAATTGTTAATATTACATCAACTTTCAGATTCTTTTGCAGCGCCATTTTGATGCTGAAAATATAAGAAAGAATTTATCTTTGTTAGCTACACTTTCACATATTTGTTCATTAACACCAACCGCATTGTCGCTGTAAGTATATACCCTCAGTTTCCCCTGGAATGTGAAGACCATCTTGGTAGCCCATACATCAAAATCAGCTGATACTAATAGTTTACTTCATATCTATTATCATGATTTGAAATTTAAACTAAATGGATGTACTGGATAATCTTGGTGTATTTAGGAATTTTGTTACCAATGCTGATGGAATTGTAAAAAAATGAAAAATGTTGTTGAGAGTACGATATGACGTCACGTGCAAATCCTAATAACATTAAATTCAGACTCGACGCAAACGCACCGAGTATGTCCAGTGGATATCAAAACGATATACTACTTGCGTAAACGTTAATCGAGTAGAGAAAAGCTGAACTTTCCATTGCGTTTTTATGTCTTCGGCTGCTGTAGTCCGTTTCCGTATTATTGAATGAGTATTTATTTGCAGTGCCGTTTGCGGTAAAAAATATTTGAAACACAGCGCATTGCGCTATAAAGCTGAATTCATACTCAAAACGCAAGGCGTTGCGTTTCCAATAATTTCCAATAATGTTCACCGCAAACAACACCGCAAATGAATTCACACTCAAAACGCAAACGGACTGCAACAGCTGACAACATGAAAACGCAATGGAAAGTTGAGCTTTCGGTTTGCGGTGCCGCATTCGTTGTTGCGTTATGATATCGATTGATCGGAACTACTCTTTTACTGCACATGCTCGGCGCGTCGTGCGTTTGCGTTTGCGTCGAGTCTGAATTCAGCTTGATCTATTCATTACATACGAATACAAATCAAAAACATTTTGATAGAATCAGCTGCAACATACATTACTATACTTACATTTTATCCATGTCTTGTACACAAATGATGCAATACTTTCAAACCTTCCTTGAAACAATGTACGCGAACAACATGGCAGATTGACCAAAAGTGGTACTAAAGATATATGAAGTTAGAAAATATTATTGATTGCAGGCATTATTGTCATAATGCATAATTTATCATGAGTTTCTATAGCAATATGAACATAAATTGATAAAATACACTTAAATAATCGGTACTAATTTTTGTTCTTCCAATAATTACTATCATTAGAATCGCCTCATTAGTAAAATTAATAATAACATCACAACCGATTGTGATTGGAAAACAATAAATATTAATTACATATTAAAAATTGAAATTAAATTCATATATTGTTAACCTTGAATGACACAGTAAAAGACAAAAATAAAATGTTATTTATATAAAAAGAATTGGAGAGAGGCTGTGTTGTTAGCGTCCGGGTAAATATGCACGTTAATAGAATTAATCAAGTCGCAAGTACTCTTAAATCGACGCCAAACGAGAAAAAAATGGTTGCGAGATTTTGTTTTTTAACGTGACCTGCTGAAAAGGCTGACTTTTATCTGAAAAGAGTGAAAGCAAATGCAATTGGGAGCGAGGGTATGAAAATGTTTCCAATACAATTCCAGTATTTGTAACGATTGATAAAAATGAAGCATTATATAGTATTTTCTATGAAAAACAACGATATTGAGACTTTTGAAGCAAACAAATTTGAACCCATACATCATTTTTGTTTTAGAAGATAAAACATCGTTTTTGGCCAGTACTGGTAGAAAACATATAAAAACTCAGATTTATGAAATTTAAAATATATATTTTGCCTTTAAGACGTGTAACGTGAGAAATAGCAAGAGGAAAAACATACGTTGATATGATGTACAAAAGGAGCCTGATGTCGGCTGTTCATACTTGCCTGCGATTTGTATTGCGACAACTTGGCATCAAAGTTTCGATAACTACTACCTTTTGTCCCGACGGGTAAACATCTGACGTCAGCAACGTGCATGAAGCTCATACATGCACACACAACTTTTGATGAGTCACTTGACCCATTCAGATGTGTTTTCCATGAGTCATATGCAATAATATGACCCAAAACTGAATCAAAGGAGTCATTTAAGATCTAAATAAAATCTGAACAATGAGTCAAATTACTTATGAGCGCGCATGACTCATTTTCACAAGATGTTAATTGACTCACAAGAGGCCAAAGATGAGTCAAGGTCAACTTTTGACACATTTGATCATTCAAACTGAGTCTTCTTCCAATGCCATATTGACTCACTTGTTGTAGAATTTTGAGTCAATAACGACTTTTGACTCATTTACATAAATTACTGAGTCAAATACGAAATTTGAAAACGAGGCCATAGATAATAGAGCACATGGATGGTCAGCTTCATAAACCATTAAAACTATGTGTGTCTCACAATTAAGCATAAAGAATCTCTAGCCTTCCCCACAGTCAAGACTTATGCCATTATACTAAAAGGTATATTGTCTAGTATCATACCCACCGGAGGTGTTTGGCTGTATTCATCAATGGTAGACAAGGCTGGTGCAGAGTTCACTAAAAAAGCCGAATTATTTTAAATTGTACAATTGAGGTGTATCTTGTGTAAAAAAAGGCCACGGTGAAACTCCAGAACAAATAATTTCATTTTGAAGGAACCTAAAAATGTCAACATTTACCGTGGTGCTATTCAAAATTATTCGACATTGGAATTGTTGATTGAGCAAAGACTAGACCATGAGCTAACTATGTATATCCCATTGTCTTGGACCATTGGTTATTATTGATATTAACTCCCGCGCTATTCAAACCTTTCAAATCTGAAGTGCTGCTGAGACATACGTAGATTCAAAAGGATTTTACCGGCTCTATAGAAATTCTACTCAATGCTAATCAAGGTTAAGCGTGTTGACCATCCATGTGCTCTATTATCTATGGGCCGACTGTGGAGAAGCACTCCCCGCTAATTGGTTGAATAGTCGCTGTGCAGCAGCCCGTAAATAGGCGTTGATTGGTCAGAATGACCTTGGCGGGTAGATACACTGGCGTTGTTTGTCAATTAAACCTGTTAAAGATCTCCGACTTGGTTTAGCAATGCGAAGATCGCGGTGTAGCGTGCAGTGGGCGATAACTGCAATATATTAATTTAAACGAGTCATTTTGACTCATCAAATCTGAAAATGAGTCGGTTGACTCATCAGCATGAGTCTCCAGATTGTCCGTCTGATGAAACATTTCTTGAATTTAATGAGTCATGTGAGTCATTTCTTCAATGACTCATTTATGTCGGTCATTTGACTCATATTTATGACTCGTTTAGTTCACGAAAAGTGTCATCTGAAGGACAAACTGGAGACTCATTTTAGTGCATCACAGTCACTCATCAAAAGTTTTGTGTGTGTCATAGCTTGTGCTTTGAATGGCTTCGCTGCCCCGCTCACTAACCTGCTCGCTGTGTTGAAATAGTTTGCATTTCGTGTGAAATGTAATGTAACGTGGTGATTTTCAGTGTCAGGACTTGAAAATATGAACCCTTATATGAATTTTGTTTCCGCACATTTCAATGCAAGATTTTCACGGGACTTCAAGAAAACTATTTAAGATTTGCTGTAAAAGTATCGGCATAAATATATATTTCACATTGAATTGATATTTTTAGAGAAAAAGCACCAGTCAATTTGGTATATGGCGTGAAATAACTTGCCAGTAAAATTGCACGAAAATAATTCAAAAACATTTACTGCATTATATTTGCATAATATCTATACATAAATGCGCAACTTATTTGTTTTCCAGGTTTATATTTATAGGGTTTTTAACAATATTTTCAGACTCATTAATATTCATGTTAAACACCAAGTGCACGTTTGATTCAATATGTCAAAGTATAATTTCTTATAAAGGAAGCGAAATATCGCCACCTGACGACACACTGCAATAAATTGTTATTCATGAAAATAACCATGAACAACAATTATGTTGAGCTGTTTATAATATAATATAATATAATATACTATACTGTAATATAATATACATGTTATGTAATATTATACAAATATTGAATGCCT
>JXSR01S073686.1:23424-35047 GCA_000969725.1 Ophiothrix spiculata | reverse complement strand
TGCATGTACATAATATTTTGGTGGTTGGCTTTACCCAAAAGTACAATTTTTTTCGGCCAAACCGAAAACGACAAGAACACTGGGGTTCAGATATATTGTTATGGTATGATAGTGTATCACTGCATTTTTTTATAAGATGATCTGATGACCTATGAATCACTACCCCCCCCCCCAGAAAATGGCCCATTCTTACAGAGACAGCCTGTTAACACTTCTTGAAATTGTTTGAATGGTGTACAGATACAATTTTACTCCATTGTTACCCCCCGGGGGGGGGGGGGATAACTCAAAAAATAATAATGCTGTGGTATTAAATTTCTATATGTATACATCTAGAGGATGCATGTACATGTATGATAATTTCATAATTTTCAATTAAATTTAATTGCTACATTTTTTTTGCAAACAATCGCTTTTCTACATGCAACCATTTTATGTACCATCAATGTACACTGAAAACATTATTTCGTCAAACTTGATGAAAAAGTCGTCAAACAGGGGTTATAAATTAGTCATGCAAGTAAATTTCCCCTTATTCGTCGCTTGACGATATTTGCGTACGCATGCCAAATGAAAACAAATGCAGGACAAATTAATTTAATAACTGTACGAATTACAATATGTGGAGGACGAGTTTGAACGATTGACAAATGCACTTTTCGTTTATTGACAAATGCATATCGTCATGAGCTAAGGTCAAGACGAATTAATGTACGCATCATCATCGCATGACAAACTATGTTGACAAACGTCTTTGAGCACGACTAACCATACCTGAGAGCTGACGAATTTGCATGACGAACAATATCGTATATAACGGGTTTCCGTACCTTCAATAACTGGCGCGGCGTTTTATTCTCGAATCGATTGCACAGGAGGACAATTAGTGACAACACCTCTTTCGATTCGGATAGAACAACTCTTTTAATTCCAGGTTAGGTTTGTGCCTAGCCTATCATCACATTCCGACCAGTAACATTGGATTCGGAGCCTCGGACAGAACAACACTACTGGACTCAGAATTCCCGTACTCATGCTTAAGCTTACTCATTCTTCATCATCAGATTCTGACCAAATTAGTCCATCTAGACGGACCTCACAAGCGAGCGCCGTAGTTCGCGTTCGTTTGCGAGGTCCATCTGGATGGACTAGACCAGACAGCCATTGCAAAAAACCTGCAAACAGAACCTGAGTGTTTCGTCTCGTTGATTTCACATGGATTGAGCCATAACTAAATGGAATTAGTCTACCGAAAACAAAACCTCTTGAAAACTAGTGTCCCTTGACAAATTAAGTGACAACTTATTATTCTTGTATGACAAATTAATTTTTGTGCATGACAATTTTTTTTTCAGCATGACTAATTGTCATGAGAAAGTCGTCATACTAGACCGTTTTTCATGACTAATTATAATTCATCGTTCAATACTTGTATGACGAATTCCACGACAAATTATAGTTTGTCATATTAGACCATTTTCATGACAATTTATTATCATTTCAAGAAGTGTTAACAGTCTGTTAACACTTCTTGAAATTGTTTGAATGTGGTACAGATAGATGTTTACTCCATTGTTACTCCGGGGGGGGGGGGGGGGGGGGGTGATAACTCAAAAAATAATAATGCTGTGGTATTAAATTTCTATATGTATACAGCTAGAGGATGCATGTACATGTATGATAATTTCATAATTTTCAATTAAATTTAATTGCTACATTTTTTTGGCAAACAATCGCTTTTCTACATGCAACCATTTTATGTACCATCAATGTATACTAATGGCAAAACATTGTGCGTTAGGCGTACGCTATAGCTCAATACTTTGATGTGTGACTGAGCCCTAAGTTAGTAGAGATGATATGAATGTATTAGCCTTGCCAACTCTTCAAATTTGATTTAGCAGGTAAAGTGAAAAGTAGACACACTTTTGTCTATGTTTAAATTATCTATTGTCCATAGCATTTGGCTATATTTGATTTGTCTATTGTTCATACCATTCAAACATAGTGAATAAAACTTAAGATTCATGATGAAACCTGTTCAATAAACATTAATATAGGCCATGGGTTCATTTTGATTGTTCATTAATGGACAAATAAACATATGTTGTTTGTATAAATGGTTACCAAATTATCAATTATGTGCCTTAAACAGAATTTGCGAATTGAAATAATAATTAAGTACCTCATATCTAAATAATCTTGACTTTGGTCGTTAGTGACATACTTAATGCTCAAGGCTAAGTTGGACCCAATATTTGCACAAACTATTTTTCAATCTTACCTCTCAAATGATCAATCTCAAAGTATGTTTAAAAGGTTTACATACTGAACCTGAAGGTGATGGAGGGTTTTTGTTGTTGCACAAAAATCAGGACAATTAAAAGAGATTTTTAGATATCAAAAAAATTAAAAAAGGAAATACACTTTCGAACAAATACAAACAAACAAATCGCAACAAAAACAAACAAACAAACAAACAAAACAAAACAAAACAAAACAAAACAAAAACCAACCAAACAAAAACAGGAAACAAAATAAAATAACAAAAAACAAAGCAAAATTAAAAACAAAAATCCCATACGTTCGTCAGAAAATGACACTACAACATTGTTTAGTATGGGCAACGTACACTGTTTTGGTGTGCAATGTTTGCCAATTTACCGAATTAGACACAGTGTACGTTAAGCTGACGTTGGGCTCTATGTGTTGATGAACGTGTGAATGAGCTCTAATGTACATGAAGTGATTCTTCTAATTTTATATTTTGTATTATTTATCATTTCTTCTCGTTACGGTAGTACTTGGAGCGCAGATTTAATAGAAAAGTAAGACTGATTGGGATGTTAACATTTCAAGCTCAAATGGTGAGTAATTAAAAGCAGTGGATCTAAATAATAGTCCTGCAAAGCTAGAATTATCTGTTAACCCCAATTAGGTTTCTTTCATCCACTAGGTATTTTGTGAGATGTATTCCATATGTAAATTGTGAGTCCTCTAAGGAGGTTCGAGATATGTTCACCAAGGCACAACATGAGACGGTATAAGGAACACGCCGCTGTTTGATGGGTTCATTTATTAAATTTTTGACAAGAATGCACTGTTACAAGAGATGCGGGTCCTCACAAGGGTACAAACTAGTTCTGGAATTAGATGTTGAACTGTCAAGTTTGTTTTCATACTTAAATTTCACGGGTTTTCTCAAAGGATGCAATATATTTTTAGATCAAAATATATACATCATTTTTAGCCCATAAAGCCCATATTATAAAGGCTTTGTATTTATATTCATTATTGGTGGCTCTATTCATTTTTATTAATAATATGTATATTGAATAAATTAAATATTTAGAATGTGAATGTTATACTAAATTATAGTATGCGTATAAGATTTAATTTTGGTATCCTTACTTTATACATGAAAACTTGTTGTATATAAATAGAGCACCAGTTTTGCGTATTCAAGTACCAATATTTGCCTTTTTGTAATTTCAGCATGTAAAACATGATCGTCCTGAATATGATATGAATGGAACAGGACGTTATATTGATTGTAGAAAAAATAGTAAAGTAGTGTTTAATCCTGCAATTTTTTGAACTCATGTTATGTTTCAGACACTTTACATGGGAATTGCCATCTATGCTCCAGCATTAGCTCTTAATCAAGGTAGGAAAGATTTACCTTTTTAGTTTACAGCACCAAACAGCCGTAAACTACCGTTTTACTTAAACAACCAGTTAACAAAGGCTTTGTACTTTATACACGCTATGAGATTTTGTGTCAAATCTGCGAAAATAAGAAACATGTAGAAAGCATATTTTTGCAATGTGGTTTTTCCCTCAACATCAATCTTTTAACTAGCTAATGTCCAGTGGGATGATATTGTTTAATCCCAATAAACTGGTCTTTCAAGATAACTTAAAAAATCAAAATCCCAAAGGCTGGTTTCAGTTGAACTGTCAGATTTGTTTACTCGATTTCATTATAGATCATGGTTACAATGGATTTTTGCTTTGTTCTATCATACCATTCAGGTTTGCTTATTATCATGATTATGGTATTCTGAAACAATTTACATTATTTGTCTGAATTACATCCACAGTTACTGGCTTTACATTATGGGGTGCAGTTTGGGCGTGCGGAATTGTGTGCACATTCTACTGTACTATTGTAAGTACACATTGACATTTGAGTGCAAAAAATTGCATCTATAATGGCTGCCTTAAGTTATATTTATTTTACACCTTGTCACTAGTATTTGAAAAATCCCCAAAAATGTCCCTGCCACATGTCAGTGACTCGTGAAATGGTTCTTCAGGCGACACCGTCACCTTAAGAAACATTTCAAGAGCCACTGACCCAAGACTGAAGATTATACAGTGTGAAACCACACCTTACAGCGAACATGTTGCCTTAAATATTCAAGTATTGAGGAATAGGTTATGACGAGGATTCATTAGAGTTGAAGATTTTTTGGAGTTGAGGACTGGTCAAAGACCATGCAATCCTGATAAGCATATTCATTTTAATGATATTCAATGTCAGAATTAAGTCATATGCACTTTTAAGAAATACTATTTGTACCCCTTAATACAATCAACAATCCAATAATGCCGAAATATATATGGCATAGATTGTACTGCATCTATATATATGTCAAGTTTATATAATGACAATTCTGATCAGTCAAGTTATGGATTGAATGGAAAACTTTACTTCAAATCGTTGCATGATGAGCTTATCTAATTGGATATAGAATACATGCAATCGAATAATAGTATACTGACGTTATTGAACAAAATGTAATTGATAGGAACGTCATTCAAATATATACTTAAAACAATACTATACGATTTTGATCAAAACGGTTTTTAGTGAAAACAGCATAAAATGAAGGAATGTGTAAAAGCGTTTTCAAGAGTATTAATTTTTATCAAAAACTTGATTTTGCCATTGACAAATGGATAAAAAGTACATACATGATTTCCTATACTAAGACACGTGGAATTAAATTCGGAATCCCGCATTTCATTCAACAATTTTTTTTAACACTGTACAGTATTGCTTTAATGCTATAACTAAGTATAGCATTAAAAATATACCTTGATGTGTTGTCATTCAAAACAGAAAAAAGAAAAAAGAAAAGAAGATGCAGCTTTTGGGTAAAAGTAATTAAAGTGTCATTCTGTTTTGAATATTATTGACTTTTTCATATTAAAACAGGGTGGCATCAAAGCTGTAATATGGACAGACGTATTTCAGATTACTGTAATGGTAGCCGGGTTTCTCATGATCATTGTCAAAGGGTGCATTGATGAAGGTGGACTGATAAAAGTCTGGCAACTTGCAGAAGAAGGCGGGAGAATTGACTTCATTCAGTAAGAACGTGATCCACATACTTTTTCGAGACGTTTTTTTAGTTTATATAGTTTTTCCTACAAAGAAAGGGGATACTTGTCACAAAGAGATACGTACCGCAAACATTGGTAGCAAACAACGACTGTCTGGTACATCAATTGGTCATTGTGGTATGGGTCTATTTTTCCATAGTTTTTATTACATTGGTTTACAGACATCCTTCTTCTGTTTGGTAGTCTTACCCATGCTACGTATTCACCACTCTTAAAATCTGCAAACATCGACTTAATCTTATAGGCCAAAATAATATTTGTTCTGTTGCCCGCAGGTGCAATTTCTGTAAAATTGAGTATGACAGTCAGAAATTTTTTGTATTATTATTATTTAAAAAAAAACCCACCACAGTTCCACAATTGGTGCATTTTCCACTTTAAAAAATCTTAACAAACACCCAATCTGAGCAAAATAAGGTGCTTTCCCGACCCTTTTTAAAAAATTTTGACCAAAAACGCAACAACTTTTTTGGCCCTATATATCGAAGCATCGACACCGGTAAAGTTGATTCCCATTACCACATCAATTGTCAATACTGTCTATATATTTTTTCCTTCAGTTTTGAAGCCGATCCCCGCATTCGCCATACATTTTGGTCCATCTGTATTGGTGGCACACTTCTTTGGCTTGCTGTATATGGAGTCAACCAATCTCAGGTTCAACGCTATCTCAGTTGCAAGACATTAAACCAAGCTCGAATGTAAGACTAATTCAACACTTATTTACATATTGCACGCTTTTGATGCGTTATTTTGACTCTTTTATACCTTTGTAAACAATGGCCAACTTTATAGAAAAGGATACTTAAATGCACGACATGAGAGTAACTAAAATAGATTGTAAAAAGAAATCTCGCTCGCGCTAGTTCAAATATCACATATGCGATGATCAATACATTTTCGAATAACATGTAACATTTCATATTTCTTCCCAAAAGAATAAAAGGAGTTAAGACATTCATAAATTATCATGATAGTTTTTCCGATTAAAAAAATTACAGGTTGTATTCACCTTATTCCATATTATAACCTTTTCAAAATCGCAAATCTGCCTCTCCTATTCTGTTAAAGTTATTTTCTTGTTACACGTATTTTTTCTTCAACAAAATCATAATGCCGTGTCAACTTAAAATTTTCCCAGCTCTTTGTACTTCAACATCTTTGGGTTGGGTGCAGTTGTTTCAACAGCCGCTTTAACAGGCCTTGTTATGTACGCAAGGTATCGTAACTGTGACCCATTTACAGCAGGATGGGTTGAAGCTACAGATCAGGTAAGAGGCTAATAATCTAAAAACACTGAAAAATATTAAGTAAGTAAGTACCAGCCGTGTTCGAACTAACGATGTTCATTCACCTGTTCTTTGAACACACAAATATATATCCTTATTATTGGAGTATAGGAAGGTTTTTGAATTACTTCCTGTTTGTTAGGTTAAAAAAGAAAATCATATAAAGAGATATACCTATGTGTACATGTATTAACAAAAAACAACATCGTTTGTTTGCTTGTTTATTCAGCTTGTACCCTATGTGGTGATGGACACACTTGGGCAATTCCCAGGTCTCCCAGGAATTTTTGTTGCTGCGATGTTCAGTGGAGCGCTAAGGTAATTTAAATTTCAATACTGCACTGGGGAGGTTGCAAAAATAACGTTAAGGTTACGTAAAATATGAAATGCTTATCGTTAAAAGCTACGGTATTCGCTAGCGCTATTTTAGGAAAGTTAGCCTTGGGTATTGAGTTATTGGTATGGATGAGTTAACTACTCTTATCGTGTCCCACGGGCTAAATTTGCTAGAGACATTTACATTTTGTTAAAATATATATATTAAAAACATCAAAACCCTACTTCAAAATATATTATTTTACATATTTAACAACATGAAAACACATTAAAAGTATGACATTTAAACACAAATAATATTGCACCAAAGTAATTCGTATCAAATAATCTAATGAGACATAGAGCCAGATGACAGTGCCACATTATGCACATCCGCCATCAAGCAATTGAGTACCTCTACAAAGCTATAATTTATAAACGACGGAGAAAATGTAGGTAGCTCCACTCTTAACTGTTAAGAGAGAAACAAAGTATGGCACTGGTCTGTCTTAGTATGGAGCTAAGATTTGAAGCCTTTCTTAGATTATTACCATGAGCTTCAAATCATGTTGAGGGAAGTTGATGACATGTTCTAACGTTGGCCCCAGAGCTTGAGCAAAACTTTCTACGTCATCCGCACGAGATCAGTAGTGTATGATGGGAAGTGACGCCTATTAAGAATTCTTTCCAGATCAGTATGCTGTTTTAGGGTAAGACCGATGCAAGGAACTACAGTCCCCTGATCTTATTGTCTTGGTTGTACAGTAAAGTATAGGGTAACAACTCACACGCAATATTAGTTTCACGCTTTATTCCGTTATGGTTTATGGAAGCAGGACTTTGATTCCAGGTGAAACTTTTTACGTTTACGCCGGAATGCCACACAACATCACCAAACCCAAGGATCTCAGTCTACGCCATTTTTGATCCTGGCCAGCAAAGAAAACTTGTAGACGTTGTTTGATTAGGGACGTTCACTTTATTCTCGATTAAAGGTCTAAGTCGAGAAACTTACGTGTATTTTTATAAGTTATTCTATGGACAAGTGATCTCCAAACTATGACTATAACCAATGGGGGAGATGCTTTTTAAGTTTCTCATTGGTCAACATCAAGCCAATGAATAATGACCTCTTCATCAAGCCTTTCCTTAGGGATGAAAGGTCAAAAGTAATCAAAAGTGTTCATCGAACATCATAATATCTTCACCTGACTTTTCTTTAAGGGTCAAATATCGAAAATTTGAAATTATTAGGTTTGTCAGATATTAATGATCATAGTGGATTAAAGTAATGGCTATTTTTTATTTTTTAAAATCAGCACGGTATCGTCAGGTTTGAATTCATTGGCAGCAGTTGTAGCAGAAGATGTAGTGAAACCATACTTTAATCCCAAGGAAAGAACATATACTTGGATAACTAAAGGATTAGGTATGTAAACAAATTCAAATACAATACAATGTTCACTGAAGCCAAGAGCGCTCAATATCAGTATGATAGAGCTATATTACACAATATAAAGTTTAAATAATTATTTACCTGTCATTACAAATTGTTTTATGGTCCTTCTAAACCCATCCTCAGATGACAACTGATACCATCACACAAAAATTAGAAAAGAAAAAAAAGGGAAGGAAAAACACCCCCCCCACACACCCACACCCACACACATCCCCCAACCCCCCCCCCACACACACACACCACCCCCATCCCACCCCCACCAACACACACACAACAAGCTAATTTTGTGTGATGGTATCAGTTGTCATCCGAGGATTGGTCTGGAAGGACCATAAAACAATTTGTAATGACAGGGTGCAATTAGCCAACTTTATATTGTTTGTCATATTACTTTTCAGTGGGCGGGCCTCCTGGTAATATAAATTATCATCTTCATTTTTTTAAAAACTATGCAATGGTATTAATATACAACGAAAAAGACCATTCCCAACTTCTGCCATTGGCGGAAAATCGAAACTCAAAACGAGGGCAAGGATGGCGTCTCGTATTAACTCGTGACTTATTCGACGCATCTTTGCATAAAACATAGACAGATGTAGTTGTCAGAAATACGTGTATGCTAATTCTAGGAATGATCTATAGATTAGCGAAGCACTTGGGTAGAAATGACATTGACAACCCTTAAATACTCAGACAGTTACGTACCTTCAGAAGTACTTTCAGTTGTGTTACATCCGTCTTCAGCTGATCTTGTGCTGTGAAATTTTCTCTTGGTCAAGATCACCTGAATACGGATGTAACATATCTGAAAGAACTTTTGAAGGTATATCATTTACAGTAGTGCAGAAGTTTGATCCATCATCAATTTTGTTTCTACCACTATGAATGAATCTCCACTTTTAAATTCCTTCATGTTTTAAGAATTGTTGAACAAACGTATATTTATGAAAAAAGAAAAGATTGAGAAAAAAATATTCTTCAAATCGCACAATTTCTTAGTGATTAAAACATGTTAACGTGACACACTGATCACATAAATGCTTTTTCAGCTCTGAGTTACGGTTTGATATCAATTCTTATGGCATATGTAGCTGCATCGCTAGGAGATGTTCTATCTGTAAGTACCCTGATCTCATGTCCCGTATGTGTAATTCATGGGAGGCTGAATCAATTTCAAGCTTAAGATAGGTGATATTGAAGCTATGCAGATTGTACCAATATGTAATCTTGTATTAACATTATTGATGTGTGTGGAAAATTCGAGCACAGAGTAACAGAGATGACACTCCGCTCAAAACATGGCCCCAATCATAGGCTAGCGTAGTATGTGGACAAAAACGAATATTCATGAGTTAGACTGCTCAAAAGACTCATCACTAATAATCAATGCATGTGTTAATAACAGATTTTATGCTAGACTAAATTCATTCATGATCGTGTCTTACACATGAAGGATGAACAAAAGACGAGGACGCAGTTTGAAGAATGCTGCACAGCGTGTACCCAATAAAACGTAATACACATCAAGGGCGATGTCAGGATTTATTTGAGTAGGATTATTCATACTGCGTCCGGGACTGCGTCCTCGTTTTTGTGATTGGAGCCACTGATCACGCAATCAGCCAAGAAACGTTAACCAGCGACCATTGAGAAATGGTACTCAAATGAGCTATGCCGTATATGGGGATAAAGTGTCAGGGGCCTGATTTAAGTCAGAAAAGAATTGATTTTGCAACAAAATAGCAATCTTTGTGTGCCCCCTGGGGTGTAATTTACTTACATGCAGTGATCTTGAAATCTTCCAGGCGTAAAAATCAATCAATTGTATATATGTATTACTTTAAGGAATTATAACAACAAAATTATTAAAAACATACTGATTTGGCAAATCACTGCATTAAAACTATAGTCCTTCAGAGACTAAAATAGTGATATTTCAATCACTTTAGACGTCTTCATCTTCATCGTTTAATACTTGCCGACAGGCAGTAACAGTCCATATAAGCCACGGGTAGATAGTCTCAACCAAATATCTTAAATCCAGTACATATATATATTTTAAAATTATTCGATATAATCACTTCTTTGTTTTAAAACAATAATGTGAAATTCTTCATTTGCATTTAGGCTGCCCTCAGTATATTTGGGATGCTTGGAGGACCACTTTTAGGACTCTTTACATTGGGCATGTTTTTCCCCTGGTGTAACTCTACGGTAACGTACTCTTCATTATCATTTATTCAAGGAACACAATATCACAAAAGACCCCATGATTTTTATCTTTATCTAAATACAACTGCTGCTTTTGAGCAAGATAAAAAGAACTAAGAATATATAAAGTCAAGAAGGATGAAGAAGAGGACAAATGGAAGAGGTGGTGGAAGGAGAAGAAACACATGACGAAAAGAAATAAGTTTAGTGTTTTATGCATTAATGAACTCAACCTAATATCATAATGGCTGTACTTATAATACATAATTGATCATTGCCAGGGCGCGATTGCTGGTTTACTTGGTGGTCTGGGGTTCTCATTTTGGGTTGGAATTGGAGCCATTTTCAATCCACCACCAGGCTCAAAGCTTTATTTGTCAACTGCGAACTGCACTTTTCCTACAACAATGCCACCAAATTTTACTACAACAACAATACCGATGACGTCACCATGGACTCCTGAACCACCGTAAGTTGAAACATCTGCAATTTCTGGTGCAATATATGTTATGTCGAACATGCGCTATTGTAATGATACTGATACTTCGGCAAACGCATTGCTGAACAGCCGATATCACCTATTTCGGTCTAATATCGTACAGTTCGTGCGCTTTATTCAGCTTGTAGTATAACAAACAAACTGGATTCATAGAGTTGAACAAAATCAAGTCAAATGAGAGTAATTTCATACGTGAAGGTAGATTCAGCCAATTTATATTAAATCATTCAAACATGTACCTGATAGCAAAGTTAGTTGGCCCAACGTAGGGCCAACTAACTTTGCTATCTTGGTGCATATGTTCCCTTATCATGTTGTAGAAATTACATTGAGTCGTTTTCGACGCCTACCCTAGCCATATCGCTAGCGCTATGCCTATATGACAATTGTGCCTGTTATGTTTTTTGCTTTAACCCTCGTCTAACCAGGGGGGGGGGG